>PVLD010000352.1:151361-306483 GCA_004027595.1 Dinomys branickii | reverse complement strand
TACCAGCTGAGATAGTGGCATTCCCTTAAATCCTTTTAATCTTTGTAACTTTTATAATATCTGTGGTCGACTGAGTAACAAAAGCAAGGTTTAAGGCGCGTCAGTTCTCAGGTGCCTCTGGATCTATAGGAGTGTTCTAGGAGGCGCTCCAAGAAAGCAGACAGAGACTCGTCAGGTCTCAGGCTTACCTCTGTAACTTTAGACAAATTGGTAGGCTTCCAGGCTGCTGCCTTAAGGGCAGCCAGAAGAGTCTGGCGACACTGATCGAGAGCCCCCTTACCTCGGTCATCATTTGGATTCCAGGAGGGATGAGAGAGAGGGAACACGAAGTTCAGTCGGTCCGGGTCAGTGCTAGGGCTTCCGTCAGGTCCCAGGACCAGTTTGCGCCCCAGGGCACGGATGCGTTCGCGCTCTTCTGACATGAAGAGAGTCTGGAGGAGCTGTTGGCAATCATCCCATGTCGGCTGGTGAGTGAAGAAAACAGTTTCTAGGAGAGAGATAAGCCCCTGGGGATTTTGGGAAAACGAGGGGTTCTCTTTCCAGTTATAGAGGTCACTAGTTGAGAAAGGGACGTACACCATGAAGGGTCGGTGTCCCTTATTCCCGGGCGCAGTTTCTCGCAAAGGGAGGAGGGGAGCCAGGGATGAGGGAGCAGAGGCAGTAGAGTCCGGGCTAGATTAGGCCCGCTTCGGGTGTGGGAGGGACTAAGGTGAGATGAGGGGTCAGGAGGAAGGGGCAGGACTGGGGGAACCTTTTAGGGTGGCTGAGACTTAGTTACGGCGATGAATTCATTCTTGGGTTTGGTGGTTCGTCCCCATTTTTCTGTATTATACTTGTTCAGCCAGGAAGGGGGGTCCTGGATTAAATCAGTCCAGGCCTGAATGTAAACAATTTGGTCAGGGTGGCCTGGATTCCCAAAGATGACTTTTTGGACCTGCTGAGAAACAGACAAATAAAATGTGCCTTCCCTGGGCCAGGAAATGCCAAAAGAGGGCCATTCAAGTTCACAAAATGTTCACAGCTTCCCCGGGAAGACAGGTTCTCCAAATTCCTTTGCTCATTGCCTGAAATCCTTAAAATGGTTTAAAACACATTGCAGAGGCGACATAGAAGCAGAAGCAGACTGACCCATTTTTAACAACACTCACAAACAAGACAGAGGACAAGAGAGAGACAAGTCGATAAATTAATTCAAGGGGAGGAAAGTCCCACTTGTTAAGCAAGATCAAGCCCTAGCCAACGTCTTGGTCTAGGGACAGTCCCTGGAGAGTCTAATGTTGCGTCCAACCTCTCCAAGGACCCCCAAGGGGCGCCCCAACAAACAAGAAACAAGAACTAGTCTTACCGGTAAGTATCCGGACGTTTACTGATCTCGTGTCCAGGGTGAATTTGGTGTCACTTTGAAACAAAGAGTTCCTCAGGGGCAAGGAACATCTCTCAGTGTTCCCCCTGAGGAATTATTGTCTCAAAGAGACATTTGGGAGTCTAGAGACCCCAGAAGGTATCCCGGACCTACGAGCCCCCAAATGAGCCGGGGCTGAGAACAATAAACTCCCAAACAGCCAAATTAGAATTTAGTAGCGCTTTTAAGAGTTGAGCCCAACGGGCCCCACTCATGCCTCTGTTTCAAGGCTGAGAAGTGAGAGCCCCGAGCCCATTGTATGCAGGGCTTATAAAGACAAAAACCACAATGAATACACAGGTGTAGCAGGGACGTTATGCTTGGGTAACTGTCCTGTTTCTGGCAGGGACGGGCAATGCTCTTTGAATTTTTTCTGAGAAAGAACAAGGAACCTTTAAACAATAATTATGTTACTGTACATGGACTTTAGCTATTTGAGGTGAATCAGGGGTCAAGCATGGGGTCAGTTTAGCAAGCAGCTGGGTACTTGGGCCATTACAGTTATCATTCAAAGCTCTAAAAGAAGGGGCTGGGGATATAGCTCAGTGGAATAAGTGCTTGCCTAGCAAGCGCAGGGTCCTGAGTTCAATCCCCAGTACCGCAAAAAAAAAAAAAAAAAAAAAAAGCTCTAAAAGGTTCACCATCAGTGGTTTAGACTTTGAGGCTTTTTTCTACACATAGGCTGTTTTCTTCAGCTCCTTTTTTTTTCTTTTTGTTGTTGTTGTACTTTTGTGAGACAGGGTCTTGCTCTGTAGTTCAGGGTGGCCTTTAGCTCACTTTGTAGCCCAGGCTGGCCTCAAACTCGCAATGGTCCTCCTGCCTCAGCCTCATGAGTGCTGGGGTTACAGGTGTGAGCCACCACGCCTGGCGTTTTTCCAACTCCTAATGAAAGTTTTCATCATGCAGAAAAGTAGAAGCTGGGCGTGGTGGTACATGCCATTAATCCCAGCAGTTGGGAGTCTGAGAAAGGAGGATCCCCATGAGTTCAAGGCCAGCTAGGGCTACACAGTGAGTTCAACACCAGCCTGAATTACAGAGTGAGCCCATGACTTAAAAAAACCCACCACCACCACCAAAAACAGTGAAAATTTTTTTATAGTGAACACACAGCATCCCGTCATCTAGATTCTATTTAACATTTTGCATTATCAGATTTATCAACCATCTGTATATACATGTTTTAATCTATTTTTAGATCTACTCTAAACTGCAGCCAGGCATGGTGGCCCATGCTTATAATCCCAGCACTGGGGAGGATGAGGCAGGAGAATTATTTCAAGTTTGAGACCAGCTTGGGCTACAAAGTGAGCTCAAGGCCAGCCTGAACTACATAGGGAAATCCTGTCTCAAAAAAGACAAAACAGATAAAATAAACTGCAGACATCAATATACCTTCTAGGGTTGCAGGTGAAGCTTAGTGGCAGTGTTTGCCTACCATGGTTGAGGCCCAAGTTTGATCCCTTCATGCCCTTTTCCTTTTAGTCCTACCATGTATCACTGCTTTTAGTATTTATATAAAGAGCTCATGCTATAATACTCTTCTAAAACTTGGTGAATATATTGTATTTCCATGTGAGTACATGTATACCTCATTTTTTATCTTTTATTCGTGCTTCATTGTTGGTTTTTGTTTGTTTTGGTGGTGGTATTGGGGATTGATCACAGGGCTGCACATGTGCTAGATGAGATCTACCACAGGACCACATGTCCAGCCCATCTACTTTTTCAGTATAGACTTCATATTTATACTTTCAGCTATGATCCTCTGTCAACAAATGATCTCTAGTCTTGTACCAGTAATAACTCCAGAATCTTAAAATATTATCTGAATTCCATGAGTGATTTTTCCCCTGGATATATAATACCTGGGCTGGGGATATAGCTCAGCAGCACAAGCACCTGCCTGGCAAGCACAAGGCCCTGAGTTTGATTCCTAGTACCAAAAAAAAAAAAAGATATATAGTACCTGTAATTTATGATACTATATCATCACCTTTATCTAACCAGTAAACTCATTATTTACTAGAATAAATAACATTTTACCCCCCACAAAAAATAAAGACTTTATTTTACATTTTCACATATCTCTTTAATGTCTGCTCTGTTACGCTTTTTTTTTTTTTGGAAGCAGGATCTCACTGTGCAGTTCAGGCTGATCTTGAGTTCACTTTATAGCCCAGGGTGGTCTCAAACTCACAATAATCCTCCTGCCTCAGCCTCCCAAGTGCTGGGATTACACGCGTGCACCCCCACGCCCAGCCTTTAATCGGTATAATAGAAAATAGCTGGTTTCTAATGTTTTTGCATTTAGTCTTTTGTGATTTTGGGGGGAGAGTAAGTAGATGAAATGACCTCACATACATGCAGTATGTTACAATATGTTGTTGGAAAAGAGAAGAATATTTCATTATTTCTCTTTTGTTTTTTTTTTTTTTTTTTGGACCATGGGGATCAAACTCAGGGCCTCGCATTTTCCAGGCAGGCACTGTGACACTTAAATCCCCAGCCCAAAAAGGAAATACTTTACAATCAGCTCAGATAATTGTTGATGGTCTAAAAATGTAGATACAGTATGAAAAGCATAAATGTGACAGTTCCTTATAATTTAATTGCAATTACAATGTGGATTCTGAAATCATTGAGCTTTTTTTTTTTTTTTTTTTTTTTTTTTTTGAGACAAGGTCTTTCTATGTAACCCAGACTGGCCTCGAGCTCATGATGATCCTGCTGCCTCAGCCACCTCAGTGCTGGGATCATAGGCATGTGCCTCCTTACCCTGCAAATATTTAATTTTGTCATTGGCAACAAATACTGGCAATTGTGGTTTTGAAGTAATACGCTCACAATCCTCATTTTCAATGTTCATGTCTTTCTAACAATAGCTTGTTAGTCTTTTCTTACAAGTAAAAGTTATACTCCATGAAAAAAGCAATTATTTTAGTGAAGTTGGCTTTTCACAAATTTGTAGAAATGTGTTTCCTTCAGACAAGCATTTTACTTTAGTATGCAATGGAAATACTTTATGCATGCTTCCATTGTGCTGTACAGAATATTAAAATCCTTGAGTTGTACATCAGAATTTACTGTAGTTACTGCTTAATCAAGAGCATTCTTATAGCAGGGTGTGGTGGTACACACCTGTAATCCCTGCACTCTGGAAGCTGAGGTGGGGGATCGCTGCAGGTTTGAGGCCAGCCTGGGCTACAAAGTCTTCAACTGCATAGTGAAACCCTGTCTTAAAAAGAAAAGAAAAGAAAGAAGCATTCTTAAAGTATAGTATACAGTGGGACGAATAAAGTGATTCTAGTAATCCACTGCCTTGATTCATCCTACAGTAGTAATAGTTTTACCCAGTATGGCTCTTACACCATTAGTGCAAGTATTAGCATACAGGGGAAAAAAGTTTGTAACATTTTAATAGAATCATTGAAATGGTTTTGATCTCTGAGCACACTTCGCGAATTAGTGGCCTAGAGACAAAATTTCTAATGCTGCCTGGTGTGGTGGTACATGCCTGTAATTCCAGCACTCGGGAGGCAGAGCAGGAGGATCGTTGCGAGTTCGAGACCAGCCTGGGCTACAAAGTGAGCTCAAGGCCAGCCTGAACTGCATAGTGAGACCCTGTCTTAAAAAGACCAAAAAAAAAAAAAAAAATTTTCTAATAGCTGTGTAATGAGGAAAGATAAGAACTCTTTCACAAGAAAGTTAAGTATTCTAAGATTTGAGAGGACAAAAGGTTTTATATATATAAGTAAAGAAATGGAGCACCTTTGAAAGGTTTTGTTTGGTTGGTTTTTGTCTTTTTGAGACAGGGTACAGTTCAGGATGGCCTTAAACTCACTTTGTAGCCCGTGCTGGCCTCCAATTCATGCTGATTTTCCTGCCTCAGCCTCCTGAGCACTGGGATTATAGGAATGCACTACCATGCCTGGCTGAAAGTTTTTTTTCTTGCAGTAGAGAGTGGTACTGGAAAGTAAACATAGACCCTTACCACTAAACTACATCTGGGATTACAGACATGTGTTACCACATCTGGCTTGATACTGGCTTTGAGGAGGAAGACATTGGCTTTACTTTGTGTGTGTGTGTGTGTGTGTGTGTGTGTGTGTGTGTGTGTGTCTTTTTTTTTCTTTCTTTCTTTCTTTTTGAGACAGGGTCTCGCTGTGCAGTTCAGGCTGGCCTTGAGCTCACTTTGTAGCCCAGGCTGGTCTTGAACTCACAACGATCCTCCTGCCTCAGCCTACTGAGTGCTGGGATTACAAGCGTGTGCCCCCATGCCCAGCAAAAGAAAAAAAAAAAAAAGTAATGTTTCAGTAGGTGGGAAAAAATGTTAACAGATCATAAATTTGCATGACGAGTTATTTAATCTCAGTACTTTGGGAGGCTGAGGCAGTAGAATCACAGTTTGAACCTTGCCTGGGCAATTTACCAAGAGCCTGTGTTTACATAAAAAACAAAAAATTGCTGGAGATACAGCTCTGGGCAAAGGCCCTGGGTTCGATTCACAGTACTGCCTCCTCCAAAATGCAGCATTTTTTGTTGTTGTTTGTCCTTTAATACTCAGTGACAAAGGAATGTAGAGTTCTTTGACCCAGTGATAAAAGCAAGCCAAGCAAGGCATAGTGATGCATGCCTGTCATTCCAGCACAAGGGAGGCTGAAGCAGAATCACTAAGTTTGAGGCCTGACTGGGCTACATAGTGAGTTCAAGCCACCCTGAACTACATAGTGAAACCCTTGTCTCCAAAAAAAATTGAAAAATAAAACCGGGCCAAGAACTGGGTGGGGTGGCTACACATCTGCAATTCAGTACTTGGGAGACTGAGGCAGGCAGATTGCTGCAAGTTTGAGGCCAGCCTGGGCTAAACAGTGAGTTGAAGGCCAGCTAAACTATGTAGCAAGATCCTATCTCTAGAAACCAGAAATAAAATTTAAAAGATCTGGGAATGTACTTCAGTAGTAGAGCATTCCTGGGTTCAATCTCCAGCACCACAAAAGAGACACGGCAGGGAAGGGACTTGAGTTTGAGAAGGGCTGTACAGGGTATGGACCTTCACAGAAAGAGTATCTACTGCCCCATTAACAAAGGAAAGGGACCACCTTTTTTTGTTGCAGGGATGGTCTAGGGTTTGATAATTTTACATTGGGCCATGACTATGGAATTTTTTTTTTTAGAAACTTTTTTTGTTTTGTTCTTTGTCTTTATTGAAACAGGGTTTTACTGTGTGTTTTAAACTGACCTCAGACTTGCAGTGTGAACCTCTTGCCTCAGCCTCCCAGATGCTGGGATTACAGATGTGTTCTGTCATGCCTGGCTTTTGGCCTGTTGTACTTATTTGTTTGTTTGCCTTTTGAGACAGTGTCCTACTCTGTAGCCCAGGTTGGCCTGGTACTTGCAGTGACTCTCCTGCCTCAGCCTCCTGAGTACAGGGATTACAGGCCTGCAACACCACACCTAACTCCATATCTTTACATTTAATGAGTAACCAATCATGGATTAAGGCTCCAAAGTCTCTGTTTCTTATTCCCATGAGTGGCCCTGTTCTGCCTTACTGAGAGCCTCCTACATGCCAGGCAAATGTTCTACCTCTGAGCCGTGTTTGTAGCCCGAACACACACTGTTTTTGTTTGGATTTGGTTTTTGAGACAAAATCTCACTATGTCGTTCAGGCTGGCTTTGAACTCACTGTGTAGCCCAGACTGGCCTCAGACTCACAGCAGTGGTCCTGTGTGCTGGAATTTGAGGTGTGTGCCACCACATCCAGTCCTTTTTTGGTTTCTTGAGACAGGATTTCACTATGTACCCCAGGCTGGCCTGGAACTCTGAGGCAGTCCTCCTGGCTCAGCCTCCCAAATGCTGGGATTACAAGGATGAACTACCACATCTGACTACAGTTAATAATTTTAATAATAATAGTGTTAACTTCATAATGACCCATGTGTTTTGGTAGTAATTTTGGTGTGTTACTTGTTTGATAGAGAGACTAGTATAAAATTAAAATAGCCAGGTGTGGTGGCTCACGCCTGTAATCCCAGCACTCAGGAGGCTGAGGCATGAGGATTGTTGAGAGTTCAAGACCAGCCTCAATTGCATAGTGAGACCCTGTCTCAAAAAGACCAAAACATAAAATAAAATAAAATAAAATAAAATGGTAGAGGATAATAGTTAAAATTAAATTTTTTGGGGGGGAGGGGGGTTCTTTTTGAGATGGTCTTGCTATGCAGTTCATGCTAGCCTTGAGCTCACTTTGTAGCCCAAGCTGGTCTCGAACTTGGAATGATCCTCCTGCCTCAGCCTCCTGAGTGCTGGAATTATAGGCATGCGCCACCACTCCTGGCTAAAATTAAAAATTGGTGGTGGAAAATTCGTAAGATAAAAATAGTTTTCTTGTCAGTATATATTAGTTCTGATGCCTGATAATGTTCTTTCTTTCAGGAAAATACCTAAGACAAAAGAGAATTGACTTCCAGCTTCCCTATGACATCCTCTGGCAGTGGAAACACAATCAGGTACAAAGAGCCTGTTTTATCAGGTGTCATTCTTAGGTGATTAAGGGGCAGAGGCCGGGGAGTGCAAGTCTTTTGCTCTTTTTATTACCCTTTCATCTTGCAAAATGCTGAAACTGTCCCTATGAAGGTTGAAGACTAAGAGAAATGAATTTGCATTCACATTTAATGTGACCTATTTGTCCTCATTCATACTGCAAAATAGCAGTAAGTTCCTGCTTCCTAGGCAACCTTCTGTTGTTATTCCTGGCTTTTATTTTGGTAACAAAGATTTTGTTCTGTAAGAATTCTGTTTGATGCATGTCTCAGGAGAATTTAGATGTACTGCCAGAAGCACTATGAAATTTCAGGCTTTATTTTTGTTGGCTTGTTCCCATCAGTTTGAAATTTATTTTTCACATACAAAAGACACACTTCTACGAAAGGAATTAGAGAAATGTTTAACACTTTGTACTTCTAAAAGACTTTAAAAAAAAAGACTTTTTTTTTTTAAATATATGTTTGCAATGCATAATGATTGCATTTGTTGTAGGAAATTGGTACATGTATATAATACACCTTAATCCTTTTTACAGCTGCTTACCTTCCTCCCCACTAAAAGACCTTTAAATATATTAGCTACTAAAAATAAGAAGGTCCTGTTTTCTCTCTTGCATGCTTACTTGAAAAGTTTTCCCTAGTGACTTGTATACTGAGTTATAGCTCCTAGGTGCCACAGTGAAAACAACCACTGGGAAATAGAAGTACTGGTACAAATGGAGTGAAACAGGCTTTTCAGTATTACCAAAGTTTATCTTTAGAAAGCCAAAAGCAGTTGATGTTACCATTGGCCTTTCTCCTTTAATGGCCTTTCTTTAATTCTTAGACTATCCATGTGTTAGGTTCTTATGTCAGATTTTAACAGTGGTGGCAGTACTTTGATCAAGTAGACTTAAAAATGATGGTCTCCCCCAAAGAAATGATGGTAAAATTATTTCCAACCAGTTAATAAACAGTCCATTTTAGTCCAAATTGCTATCTGTTTTATACTGTCCGCTATGGTAGAATACTTGCAGATTCTTCCTAATGTATCATCTCCCCCGCACCAGCAATGCCTTACTGGTTAAAATGTGAGAGCTTCTTTTTTATGTTCCCCCTATCCTTTATTTACTAAATTAATTGCCTTAATTAAAATTTGAAATGGGTTTCCTATAATTCCCAACCAGAGTGATAGCTGAAAAGCTAAGGTACCCATCTTTATAATTTCATATACCTACCCAGATCATCTAAACAAGTCATGTATGTTTTGTTTATTTGTTTTTTGGTGCTGGGTTGAACCCAGGACCTCATACATGATTTGTCCAAATGAATAGCTTTCACTTTCAGTTTGACTTTCAATTAAGTCTCTTCAGTAACTTGGTAAAGAAAGCGGGGCTTCATGGTGTACACCTGTAATCCCTGCACTCAAGAAGCTGAGGCAGGAGGTTCATTGCAAAGTTTGAGACCAACCTGGGCTACCGAGTGAGCTTAAGGCCAGCCTGAACTGCATAGTGAGACCCTGTCCCAAAAAGAAAAACAACTTGTTGAAGAACAAATATCATTGAAAGTATATTTCTGTAAAATATGTAATGCTTCTGTTGAATCAGTCTCTCATTTTTTAATTCAGGGTAGAAAAGTGTCACACTAAGAGTTTCTCTGAATTGTATCCAGTCTAGAAAATCTTATAAATACTTAGCATACAAAAGTTCTACCAAAGGAATGTGCCCATGGATTGTTTCCTATATTTTTAGGGATTGATGCCACTGTCTGGCATTTGAAGTTTAATTCTGTATCATTTTTCTTTTTTTCTTCTAGCTGTACAAAAAGCCAGATGTCCCATTGTATAAAAAAATCCGTTCAAGTAAGTAACTTGGGAACTATTTTTTCTGCCTTCATTATCACCAGTATTTTTATCTACCCTTGAAAAATTTATTAAGATGTTCACAAAGTATTCTTTACTGTCCTCTCAAGATGTCTACGTTGATGTCAAGCCCTTTTCTGGTTACGAGGCTACCACCTGTAACTGTAAGAAGCCAGATGATGACACCAGAAAGGGCTGTGTGGATGACTGCCTCAATAGGTACTGTAACTGATGCCTCTAACCACAAGCTTAGTCTTATATCCCTGGATTCAAATCTGCCTACTATAGTACTTACATGAACTGGGGAAAGTTATTTAACCCCTTTGGTAAAAATAATACTTCTGCCAGGCATGCGTATAATCAGACCACTTGGGAAGCAGAGGTAGGAGGGTCACCTCAAGCTCTAGGCCACCCTGGGCTACATAGTTTAATGTCAACCTGTACTACAAAAAGTGAGCCCCTGTCTCAAAAAAAAAATCCTAACTTTATGTGGAAAATGAAACATAAATATTACCTTATAATAATACCTACCTTATGTAGTGGCATATCCCTGTAATCCCAGCACTTTGCAAGGCTGATGATGGAGATTACAAATTTACACCCAATCTGAACAATTTAGTGACTTAGTGAGACCTTATCTCAAAATTTAAAAAAAGCGTTGCCATGCCAAAATCCCTGGGTTCATTCTCTAGTACCATAATAATAATACTTATTTTTGAGGAATTTGTAAAAATAATGTTTATACGATTATATGACACAGTGTTCATGAAGTATTAATAAGCACAGTTTTAGCTGGGCGTGGAGGCACACAGCTGTAATCCCAGAACTTGGGAGGCTGAGGCAGGAGGATCAACATGAGTATGAAGACAGCCTAGGCTACACAGCAAGACCCTGTCTCAGAAAACAAAAAACAGTTTAGGCACCTTCCTAACTTGCATTAAATGGTAGCCACAATGAGACAGAAAAGTGATAGAGTAAAAGGGAGGGGCGTGATATATTCTGGAGGAAAATTGCTGATAAGCTGCCAGCATTTAGAGGGTATATAAAGACAAGAGTTAGTAGTGCTAATAAGATGGTAAGTCAGGGATATAGCTCAGCAGCTCAAGGGCCTGTCTGGCAAGCGAGAGGTCTTGAGTTCAATTCCCAGTATCCCCCACCCCCCAAAAAAACCCACAAAGATGGTAACATTCTTGTCAGAGTTACAAGGTCTGGTATATGTGTGGGTGGGTGTGTATAATACTGTATCACTTTGTAATTCAGGCTAGTCTTGAACTCACTGGTGGTGGCACATGCCTGTTATCCTAGCACTTGAGAGGCTGAGGAAGATTGCCGTGAATTCAAAATCAGCCTGAACTATGTAGTAAGACCCTGTCTGAAATTTCTCTTTTCCAGGTACACCTATACCTTAGTTTTGTTTTTTGAGACAGGATCTTACTGCAGTTCCAGGCTGACCTTGAACACCTGGGCTCAAACACTCTTTTTTTTTTTTTTTTTTTTTTGCGGTACTGGGGATCGAACTCAGGACCCTGCGCTTGCTAGGCAAGCGCTTATTCCACTGAGCTATATCCCCAGCCCTCAAACACTCTTTCAACCTTAGCCTCCCCAAATAAGCACACATCACTTCACCTGGCTGTGGTTTGGTGTGGTTTGGTTTGGTTTGGTTTGGTTCAGTTCAGTTTGGTTCTTTGAGACAGGATCTCACCATGTAGCCCAGTCCAGCACTCTGGGAGACTGAGACAGGAAGATCAAAAGTTTCAGTCCAAAAGGCCACGTGTGATAATCCCAGCACTGTAGCCCTAGCACTCCGGAGGCTGAGGCAGGAGAATTGATCGTTGTGAATTCGAGGCCAATCTGGGCTACAAAGTGAGCTCAAGGCCAGCCTAAGATGCATAGCAAGACCCTGTCTCAAAAAGACAAAAAAGGGGGGCTGGGGATATAGCTCAGTGGAATAAGTGCTTGCCTAACAAGCACAGGGTCCTGAGTTCGATCCCCAGTACCGCCAAAAAAAAAAAAAAAAAAAAAAAAAAAAAAAAAAAAAAAGACAAAAAAGGGCTGGGAATATAGCTCAGTGGCACAAGCATCTGCCTGGCAAACCTAAGGTCCTGAGTTTGATTCCCATACCAGAAAAAAGGAATAAAATTTTTTTCAGCTGGGCAGGGTGATGAACACCTGTAATCCCAGTACTCACAGACTGAGACAGGAGGATTGGCTGTTTGGGCCCAGCTTGGGCAATGTGGTGATTTAGCAAGCCCATGTATCAAAAAATAAAAAAAAACTTTAAAGGACTGTGGCTGTATCTCAGTGCAAAAAGCCTTGGGTTCAGTCCCCAGTATCAGGAAAAAAATTATTTCATTTCCTCACTTTAAAAATTCTTGTGAAGAAAAAAATGGGTACAACCCAGCCTGGATACCTGTATTTTAATCAGGAGGCTGAGACCGAAGATCATGAATGTGAGGCTAGCCTGAACCTATATAGTAACTTAGGCAACTTAGTGAGATCTTGTCCCAAAACTTGAAAACAGGCTAGTAATATAGCTCATTGTTTCCAGAGTTCAATCCCTACCACCTCAGTAAAAGAAAATGGATACAGTAAAGTATGTATTATGTAAATTGATACACAATTATTCCTTTTCTTTCTAGAATGATTTTTGCTGAATGTTCCCCCAACACCTGCCCCTGTGGTGAACAGTGCTGTAACCAGAGAATACAGAGGCATGAATGGGTGCAGTGTCTAGAGCGATTTCGAGCTGAGGAAAAAGGTTGGGGAATCAGAACAAAAGAACCTCTAAAAGCTGGGCAGTTCATCATTGAATACCTAGGGGAGGTTGTCAGTGAACAGGAGTTCAGGTACAGTAGTAAATAATAATATCAGTAAAATGATAAAGGTACAAGATTAGAAAAAATGAAATATTTGAAATTTACTTTCAACTTAATGCTTTGCTTTCAATCATTTCTTTCCTTAGGAACAGGATGATTGAGCAGTATCATAATCATAGTGACCACTACTGCCTGAACCTGGATAGTGGCATGGTGATTGACAGTTACCGCATGGGAAATGAGGCCAGATTCATCAACCACAGCTGTGACCCAAATTGTGAAATGCAGAAATGGTAAGCAAGCACAAGAAGGAGAGGCCGAGAATCAGGCAGAGCAGGAGGCATTGAGGGCAGCAAGAGAAGATCTCACCACAGTGCCTTATTCACTTTAGGCAAAACATTTCAGGCAGTTCACCATTATACTACATCATGTAGGCAGAGTAAGCCCCTGCTGTTGCTTCAATTCATCCTGATTACTTTCAGAAAAATATAGTAATAATGATAATATCCATATCTAATATTTATCAAATGCTTACCATATGCTACACACTATGTTATATGAATCATATCATTAATTCAGCCAGTCCTAATTGCAAATTTATTACATGCTCAGTGGATTTCACAATAAGAAATAAAAATAAGTGAAATCTGAGGTTCAGGTCCATTCACTTAAATGATTAGAATTGAATTGAGAAGGAAAAAATTCAGAAACAATGCAAGAAAAAAAAAAAAAGAGTGAAGCCAAACATAGTATCTGCAGTCTCACCGTTTGGGGAACTGAGCCAGGAAGATTGCAAGTTTGAGTCTCGTGTACAACTTAATAAAAACTACTCTTTCATGACAGGGTCTCGCTGTGCAGTTCAGAGTGGCCTTGAGCTCACTTTGTAGCCCGGGCTGGTCTTGAGCTCACAAGGATCCTCCTGCCTTGGCCTCCCAAGTGCAAAAGCCAGGCTTGGAGGCACATGCTATAATCCTGGGGAGAGAGGCTGAGGTAGGTGAATCACTATGAGTTCAAGACCAGCCTTAACTACATAATGAGACCCAGTCTCACTCCAGTCCCCCTCCCCAAATAAGTAAATAAAAAGTTAGGCCATAGCCCTAAATAAGACAGTTAAAACAATCAGAAACTTACAATTTTTTACTTTGGTTTCAATCCTCAGTACTATCATTTAGTGGAGTTCTATTTTGTTTTTATGTCTTTTTGAGACAGGGTTTCACTGTGCAGTGCAGGCTGACCTTGAACTGACTTTGTAGTCCAGACTGTCCTTGAACTCATAGCAGTCCTCCTGCCTCAGCCTCCCAGGTGCTGGGATTACAGGGGACATAGTTTATCTTCCTGAAAAGTTACAGGACTGGGGACATAGCTCAATGGCATATGTGAAGCCCTGAGTATAATCCCTAGTGCCACAAGAAAGTGGAATGCCAGCCTTTACATTTGTTCTTTCCTCCCTTCATAGGTCTGTGAATGGAGTATACCGGATTGGATTGTATGCACTTAAAGATATGCCAGCCGGAACGGAACTTACTTATGATTACAATTTTCATTCCTTCAATGTTGAGAAACAGGTAAGAATGGTAAATCTAAGGGTGATGTTGCATTTTGTCACTTACAATTTTTTTTTGGATTTGGGGGGATTTTTTTTTGTGTGAGACAGTCTTATATGTAGCTCAGGCTGGCCTTGAACTCACTGTATACTCAGCCTGGCTTTAAACTTGAAGCAATCCTCTTGCCTCAGCCTCCCAAGAGCTGGGATTATAGATGTGTACCACCATGCCCAGCCTAACATTACTGAATTGGAACCATTGAGAAGTTCATGGTAGAAAACAGTTTTTTATTCTCTCTTTTTTTTTCTGTCTGTTTGAGACAGGGTCTTACTACACAGTTCAGACTGGCCTTGAGCTCACTTTGTAGCGCAGGCTGGTCTTGATCCTCCTGCCTCAACCACCTGAGTGCTGGGATTACAGGCATGCGCCACCATTCCTGGCTGCTTTTCATTCTCCACTCCACCTGTCTGGGAAATAGGTGTCAGTTATTGTTTCAGAATCTGAAGAAACTACCCTATCACTTTTGTTCCCTAATCAGTCCTTTTTTGGTGCAGAAGTATTCCTTAAATTTACTTTTCTTGTTGGGCATAATGACACATGCCTATAATCTCAGCATCAGGAGACTGAGGCTGGAGGATCACTGGGAGTTCAAGGCCAGCCTGAACTGCAAAACAAAGTTTTTCCTTACTACTCTTCTATAGGTCTGGAGATATAGCTCAGTGGAATAAGTGCCTGCCTGGCAAGTGCAAGGTCCTAAATTCAATCCCCAGTACCGCCAAAAAATATATATATACTCTTGTGTATAGTTTCTATTTTCTTCTGTATACTTAAATTCCTTGATTCATACTTAACTTTGGGTATCCAAATTGTCATCTTCTCTGAACTTGTGTGGTTTTTTTAAAATTAATTAAGTTTATTGGTACATTTTAGGTATATGTAATGCTCACGTTCATCATAGAGAATTTATACCTGTACATGATATAGCTTGATTCTTTTGTGGCTATTTCTCTCACTCCCTTCAACCCCTCTTTCTCTCCCTATACACAAAAATCTTTGTTTCCCTTTTTTCTTTCTTTGAACTTGTAAATGAGGCTACAGGCTTAAAAATAATTATCTTTCCCTTAAAAGCAACTTTGTAAGTGCGGCTTTGAGAAATGTCGAGGAATCATCGGAGGCAAGAGCCAGCGCATGAATGGACTCACCGGCAGCAAAAGCACTCAGCCTGTGACCACACATAAAAAGTCTGGACGGTCAAAAGAAAAGAGAAAGTCTAAGCACAAGCTCAAGAAAAGGGTGAATAATGATCTCATGGTTTTTCCTGGAAGCTGCTCATGAGCTGCTTTGAGGCAATTACTAGAATAAGGGTATTATTGAAGGGTGGCAGTTTAAGACTGGTTTTAATATTCTTGGAGATGATTTCTCATTGTTTCTTTCTGTGATCCATATGTTAGAGAGGCCATCTCTCTGAGGAGCCCAGTGAAAACATCAATACCCCAACAAGATTGACCCCTCAATTACAAATGAAGCCAATGTCCAATCGAGAAAGGTAAAAAAGAAAGTTTTCTTAGGAATTCCTTTTAAATTATGTGATTTGTTTGTCAGTTCAAAAAATTATTAAATTACCATTGATTCATTTTATTTTGTACAGGAGGTCTGAAGCCAAAGGTTTGGAGTATGTGTGACCTTGGATGGGGAAAAATAATTATGGCTTTACATTTCCTGATTTCAAATTGAAATTTGGTATTTCCTTCAAATATGACTATAGGGAAAGTATGTGAGTGTGTGTGTTTAGAAAGAGAGACAGTCGGGTGTGGTAATGCATGCCTATAATTCCAGTACTCAGGAAGCTGAGGCAGGAGGATTGCTGTGAATCTGAGGCCACCCTGGGCTACAAAGTGAGTTTAAAGCCAGCCTAAACTGCATGGCAAGACCCTGCCAAAAAAAAATAGAGAACTAGCAGTGTCCATAACTGTCTCACCAATATTCACAGATAATTTTTATACCATACTTTAGATATTATTTATATATATATATATATATATATATATAATTCTTCAAAATTGGTATAGTTTGTGGGGCAGTTATCAAAATATGGATTATACTTGTACATAAAGATTTTTTTTTGTCTTTTTGAGACAGAGTCTCGCTATGCAGTTCAGGCTGGCCTTGAACTCACTTTGTAGCCCAGGCTGGTCTTGAACTCGCAACAGTCCTCCTGCCTCAGCCTCCCAAGTGCGGGGATTACAGGCATACGCCACCATGCCCTGCTTAAGATTAAATTTTTTGAATGTGGAAAAAATTGCTGAGCTGAGGATCTGGTTCAGTAGTAGAGTTCTTGCCTTACATACAAAAGATCCTGAGTTAAGACCCTGAGTTTGATCCCCAGCACCACAAAAACAAAACAAAATGAAAAAAAAATTACTATGGTACTAGCTAAGCATGGTGGCACACATCTGTAATAAGCATTCAGGAGACTCAGCCAGGAAGATTGCTGTGAGTTTGAAGCAACTTGCAGCAGTCCTCCTGCGTCAGCCTCCTGAGAGTGCTAGACTTACAGGCTTATGCCACCCCCATACCCAGGTGTTTTTCAGGGCTGGGGATAGAGCTTAGTGGCACAGTGCCTTGCTTGGCAAGTACAAGGTCCTGAGTTCAATTCTTGGTACCAGAAGAAAAAAAGTCTCAAAAAAATAAACCTGTATTTGGTTTGTATTTTACTTTGTTTTATTTTTAGTTGCTGGGTATAAAGCCCAGAGCCTTCCTTCTGGTAAGTCAGAATGTATTAACAATTACTTGAAAATTTAAACTAATTTAAAAATAATTTTAAAACAGTTTCGTTCAGAAAGTGTCCATAGGCTTCACCAGATTGCCAAAGGAATCCAAAGTTACAGAACAGGCTAAGAATCACTACTTTGCTGAGGAGGCTGAGGCAGGAGAATCACCACAAGTTCAAGGCAATTTTAGGCTGCATAATCCAAGTCAAGCCTGGGCTATGTAGTGAGACCCCATCTCAAAAAAAAAAAAAACAAAAAACACTGCCCTGAAGCTGGGTATATTGGTATATGCAGCTTTAGTCCCAGTACTTAGACTGATGCAGGTGGATCACTTGAGTCCAGGAGTCCACAGCCAGCCTGGCACCATAGCAAGACCTCATCTCAAAATAGAGTAAAATGAAATGAAATAATCATTGCTTTGTTAATGTGTTAACAAGCAATAGAAGATCTTTATAGTCACTTCTCTTGTTCCCTGTACTCAGATAAGAACTGCCCTAGCTAGGCACGGTGTGCATACACCTATATTCCCAGCTACTGGAGAACCTGAGGCAGGAGGATTGCCAGTTGGAAGCCAGCCTGAACTACATAGTGAGACCTTGACTTAAAAAAAAAAAAAAAAAAAAATAGGCTTGGCTTGATGGTCCATGCCTATAATCTCAGTACTTGGGAAGCTGAGACAGGAGGATTGCTGCAAGTTCAGGGCCTACATAGTGAGTTCAGAACCAGCCTGAACTATATACTGGGGCCCTTTCTCAAAAAATAAAAAATAAGAAAGGCTGAGAATATAGCTCACTTTGTAGCCCCAGCTGGTCTTGAACTCTCAAGAATCCTCCTGCCTCAGCCTCCCAAGTGCTGAGATTACTAGCATACGCCAACATGCTGGGCCAACAATGGATTATATAGAGCAGACATGTAGGGCTGGAGGTATAGCTCAGTGGTGTAAGTGCTTCCTCGCTAAGCACTAAGGCCCTGAGTTCGATCCCTGGTCCCGGAAAAAAAAAAAAAGAGAGCAGATATGTAATAAATAGTGAATTAATAAATAAAGGCATGCCTTTCTTCTTTCCTTCAGGAACTTCGTATTAAAGCATCATGTGTTCTTAGTCCGAAACTGGGAGAAGATTCGTCAGAAACAGGAGGAAGTGAAGCACACCGGTGAGAGTATTCACTCACCATCTTTATACACCCGTTGGAATGGCCTCTGCAGAGACGATGGGAACATTAAATCAGGTGAGGCTTAGGGAGGGTCCTGTTACATTTTAATAAAATTGCAGCACTTGGGAAACTGAAGCAGGCGGATCAGTGAGCCCAGCCTGGGCTACATAGTGAGTTCGCTGCCAGGTGAAATATATAACAAGACCTTTTCTCCAAAAACAACAAAAAATGTAAAAATACATTTCCATAAAATTGTCCCCAAGGTACTTATTTTAGTACTTTTTTTTTTTTTTTTTTTTTTTTGTCTTTTTGAGGCAGAGTCTCACTATATAGTTCAGGCTGGCCTAGAGCTCACTTTGTAGCCCCGGCTGGTCTCGAACTCACAACAATCCTCCTGCCTCAGCCTCCTGAGTGCTGGGATTACAGGCATGCGCCACCATGCCCAGCTTTTAGTACTTTTTTAAGAGGTCAATTGAAAGGTTGTTTTTAGTCTAGACCAAGATATTTAGGATACAAGCTACATATATTAGTCAGTAATAACCTAACTTACCCATCCCAGCTCTTCAACTTCCTATCCTCATTCTAGGGAATAAGGAAAAATCATTTACTATCTTCCTATACATCACATTCTGAAATAGTTATAAGGAATGAGAGAGTGAGCTCTCTGTGTTCCTTCCTACTTAGAAAATAACTTGCAGACAGACTAAATAGTGATGGTAGATGCACTGTGGAAAGAAAAATATCACCAAAAATTTGAGGACTTCATTCTCCACATTCAGATCAGCCTGTTTTGTTTTGTTTTGAGACAGGGTTTTGCTTCTTAGTTTAGGCTGGGCTTGAATTCACTATGTAGCCCAAGGTGGCCTTGAACTCAAGGTGATCCTTCTGCCTCAGCTCCCCAAGTGTCAGAATTACAGGCATTTATCACCACATCTAGGAATCCCTAACCTTCCTGAGTAAATAGTATACCAGTATTTCTGAATTCAGCTACTATTACCCAAAACAGACTGATACAAGAGAAACTGGCATAACCTACACTATAAAGTAAGACTCTGTCTAAAAAAAAAGCAAGGGACCAGGGGTTTAGCTTAGTGGCACAGCACCTGCCTGGCAAGCGTGAGGTCCTGAGTTTGATGCCCAGCACCAAAAAACCAAACAAACAAAAAAGACATAGGGCCAGGGCATGGTAGCACACGCCTGTAATTCCAGCAGTTAGAGGATCACTGTGAGTTTGAGGCCCACCTGGACTACAAAGTGAGTTTAAAACCAGCCTGAACTGCATAGTGAAACCCCGTCTCAAAAAGGTAAAGAAAAGGTATAAATAAATAAACTCGGGGTTCACAGTGAGCTACATCCAAGGCTTTTTTTAAAAATCAGTACATTTTAGATATATGTAATAAGCTACATCATAGGGGCTTTGTACCTGTACCTGATATATATTGCTCTTCTTTTTCTTTCTGAGACAAGCTTTCACTAAATTTCCTGAGCTAGGCTCACCCTCACAACCTCCTGAATATGGAATTATAGACATGCACCACCACACCTGGCTAGACTGACTCATTTTTAATTACTATACTATATAGTAGTTGCCCATTAAGTTAGTGTCCCTTTTCTAACATTTATGCCTCTTATAAATACCAGTGGTTTGATTTTTCTTTAAGGAAAAGTAATTCTGTGCCTTCTAATTCTACTTCATTACTTCAAAGAAAATAAAACAAGTGGCAAATATTCATTCAAAAAAAAAAAGAATTCATTGGGAAAGAAAAAGCCATATAGAACTCATTTCCTGAAATTAATTTTCACCTTATCCTTTCAGATGTCTTCATGACCCAGTTCTCTGCCCTGCAGACGGCTCGATCTGTTCGAACAAGACGCTTGGCAGCTGCAGAGGAAAACATTGAAGTAGCTCGGGCAGCACGCCTAGCCCAGATCTTCAAGGAGATCTGTGATGGTATCATCTCCTACAAAGGTAACCTTAGCCACTCTAAATTGACATGTCTTTGAGAATCTAATAAAAACCATGGATCTTTTCCCCATTACTTAGGGGAAAAAGAAAAGAACATATAGCATGTAAGGAGCCTTGGGTTCAAACCCTAGCACTATAAAAACAAACAAATAAGGGCGGGGCATGGTGGTGCACACCTGTAATCCTAGCACTTGGGAGGCTGAGGCAGGAGCATTGTTGTGAATTAAGAAACAAGCCTGCCTGGAGTGGTGGCTCACACCTGTAATCCCAGCACTCGGGAGGCTGAGGCGGAAGGATTGTTGGGAGTTCAAGGCCAGCCTGGGCTACAAAGTGAGCTCAAGGCCCACCTAGACTGCATAGTGAGACCCTGTCTCAAAAAGACAAAAAAAAAAAAAAAAGAGAGACCAGCCTGGGCTACAGAGTAAGTTCAAAGCCAGCCCAAATTGCACATGGAGACCCTGTCTCAAAATAAACAAAAAAATAAATAAAATAAAATAAAAATATTTAAGAAAATTACTGAGCTGGGTGTGCTGGCACACATCTATAATCCCAGCACTCAGGTGGCTAAGGCAGGAGGGTCCATGTGAGTTCAAGAACTGCCTGGCCCACAGAGTGAGTTCAAGACCAGGCTGAACTGCATAGTGAAACTTGTCTCAAAAAAGGTAAAAAATAAAATTGCCATTTATTTTAGAAGAGTTTTCATGCAAATACCTCTATCCTACACCTTTTTTTCTTCCAAGACACTTTTATTGGAGGTAGGAGAGCAGGGGAAGGGAAGGGAGAGTGTTCTGTTTTATTTTTTGTTGTTGTTTGGGAAGGTAGGTAGTTTGACAATACAAGTGACAAATTTTTATTTTGAGACAGGGTCTTGCTAAGTTGCCCAGGTTGACCTCAAACATGCATACTCCTACCTCAGGCTCCAAAGTAGCTTGGACTACAGACATGTGCTGCCATACCCAGCATGAGTGACTCTGACCAATGAATTTCAGTGTATTTTGAATGAGGTTTTGGCAAATAATGGTGGCTTACCTAGCAAGAAGAAAAAAAAATTATTTTCTAACCTTTCATTTGGGGGATTCTACTCTTTTTAGTTAGAAGATAATGTTTGTGAGCACTTGTCTAGCCTGCACAAGGTACTATGTTTTGATCCCTAGTACTACCAAAAATAAAAAGCTTACATAAAAAGAAAGTCGCAGTAGCACATATGTGTAGTTCCAGGTGCTCAGCAGGCTGAGGTAGGAGGATTGAGCCTATAAATTCAAGACTAGCCTTGCCAGGCGTGGTAGCACATGCCTGTAATCCCAGCACTTAGGAGGCTGAGGCGGGAGGATCATTGGGAGTTGGAGACCAGACTGGGCTACAAAGTGAGGTCAAAGCCAGCCTGAACTACATATTGAGACCCTGCCTAAAAAGCCAAAAAAAAGACCGGCCTGGGCCCTTGTCTCAAGACAAAAAATAAGAATTACACTTATTCTTCTTGTACCTTAGTCTTCTACTAAACCTTGCATTCTTTTGCAGATTCTTCCCGACAAGCACTGGCAGCTCCACTTTTGAACCTCCCCTCAAAGAAAAAGTAGGTTCACATTTGTGGTAATCATCTGAATTTTTAAAAAGTACTAAGTGAAGCCTGGCATGGCAATACATGCCTGTAATTCCAGCACTAAGGAGGCTGAGGCAAGCAGATCATTGCAAGTTCGAGACCAGCCGGGCTACAAAGGGAGCTCAAGGCCAGCCTGAACTGCATAGTGAGACCATGTCTCAAAAAGACCAAATAAATAAATAAATAAATAAAAAGTACTAAGTAAACCAGATTGACACCCTGGCTTCTTTTTTCTCCCTAGGAATGCTGATTATTATGAGAAGATCTCTGATCCCTTGGATCTGATCACCATAGAAAAGCAGATTCTCGTTGGTTATTATAAGACTGTGGAAGCTTTTGATGCTGACATGCTCAAGGTCTTCCGGAATGCTGAGGTATAATTCACTGACTAAGCACAGGTTTAAGAAGTTTGTTGTTATTATTATTAGCTTTTTTTTTTTTTTTTTTTTTTTTGGTCCTTTTGAGACAGGGTCTTGCTATGCAGTTCAGGCTGGCTTTGAGCTCACATTGTAGCCCAGTCTGGCCTTGAACTCGAAATGATCCTCTTGCCTCAGCCTGCTAAGTGCTGGGATTACAGGCATGCACCACCATGCCCAGCTGAGAATTCCAGTCTGGCCTTGAACTCGAAATGATCCTCTTGCCTCAGCCTGCTAAGTGCTGGGATTACAGGCATGCACCACCATGCCCAGCTGAGAAGTTTGTTCTAAAGATAACTATACTATAGAAGTTTAAGATTTTTACCTTTGATCATCTTTCATATTTCTGGTTAGGAAAGGCAGTCATTTTATTCTTGGTGTATGGATTACAGTGTGCTAAGCACTATACAGTCCTATACAATAAAGGTATTCTAGAATGGAAGGTTAAATCACTCCTCAAAAAAAAATTTTTTTTTTTTGCTGGGTGTGGTGGGGTACACCTATAATATCATAATGCTGAGGCAGGAGGATTGCTGTGACTTTGAGGCCAACCTAAAGTACATAGTGAAATTCTATCTCAAAAAGACAATCAGGAAAAAAAAAAAGACAATCAGTAAATTAGATACATTTTTTTACAAAGTCTAATTTGGACTGGAACTTTTATATTTATGCTGTATAGTCATTATATTGAGGCATCTCTGTACATCCTTCACTCAAGAAAATAAGTATATATGAAATACACATAAAAAGTTTAGCTAAATAGTGCTGGAGATGTAGCTCAGTGGCCTAAGCACCTCCCTGGCAAGCATGAAGTCCTTAGTTTAATTCCTGGTACAAAAAATGTTTTTTAGCTAAATAGTTAGAAAATACGTCTCGAGGCTGGAATTGAGGGGAATTATGCTGTTAAATTGTAGAGTAGGTGAATCTAGTTGGAGACAGTGTGGCCTTGAAAGGATTTAAAGGACAGAGTAGAATATTGTATAGTGCATAGAAAGAAAATTATTTAGTGATTTTGAAGTATCCTACAGAGTGTTTGGAAGACAAAAGAGCCTACTAGATAAAAGATGAGTAGAGGTTGAAAGACAAAATTAGACGACCAGACAGACAATTAGAGCATTCTTCAGTTACAGCATTCTTGCTACTGAGATTCAGCTTTCTCATTCATTCATCATGTAACTCTTTCCTAAACATCTATCTGTAAGACAAAGGTAGAGAACTTTACAGTACATTAGATATTCCTATTCAGTGATCACTGTATATTTGATCTTGTGGACAATAAGGCTTTTGACAGGAACTGAATGACATAGAGATAAAACCAATGGAAAAATACATGAAGATTCTAATTTTAATTCATTGTAGTTCAGTTTATGTTGTTACCACCTGCTTGTCACTACATTTGATGCTATAAAAAATCTGTTACCCAAAGTAGAAACATATAAATCATGCTATTTATTCTGGTATATTATTTTGAAATTAAGACAAAACATGATTTTCTCTTCTACTCTCTTCAGAAGTACTATGGGCGTAAATCGCCAATTGGAAGAGGTGTTTGCCGCCTACGAAAGGCCTATTATAATGCCCGGCATGAGGCATCAGCCCAGATTGATGAGATTGTGGGCGAAACAGCAAGTGAGGCGGACAGCAGTGAAACCTCGGTCTCTGAGAAGGAAAATGGGCATGAGAAGGACGATGACATTATCCGCTGTATCTGTGGCCTCTACAAGGATGAAGGCCTCATGATCCAGTGTGACAAGTGCATGGTAAGGCCCACGAGGTGAAACAAAAGCCTGGTCCTGATGAGTCTGGTGACTTTAGTCACAGAAGCAGCCATCCCTCTCTTGACTTAGCAAGCTTGGTGTGAGCTGAAACTTAGCTTTGCTGTGTTATCCCTCGTTGTTGCATATATTGTTTTTCTCTTCTTTTATATCTCCTTCAATACTCTTTACCTTCTTTTTCTACTTCCTATTTTCTTTTCTTTTTTTTCTTTTCGGTCTTTATGAGACAGGGTCTCGCTATGCAGTTCAGGCTGACCTTGAGCTCACTTTGTAGCCCAGGCTGGCCTCGAACTCTCAATGATCCTCCTGCCTCAGCCTCCTGAGTGATGGGAGTGTGTGTTCTTTTTATGATTATAATTATTAGCACATATTAGATATACAAAATAAATTTCACTATGACATTTTCGTACATATATAACATACTTTATTCACATCCACCTCCCTGTTTCCTCTCGTGCTCCAGCCCCACCTCAATCTCCTTGGTCACTTTCCCTTTCTCTCTCCCCCCTTTTTCTTTCCTCTCCCCTCTCCCCTCTCCCCTCTCCCTTCTCCCCTCTTCCCTCTTCCCTCTTTTCTCTTTTCTCTTTTCTCTTTTCCTCTTTGAAACAGGGTCTCACTGTGTAGTTCAGGCTGCCCTTGAGCTCACTTTGTATCCCAGGCTGGTCTCAAACTCACAATGATCCTCCCACCTCAGCCTCTTCTGAGTGCTGGGATTACAGGTGTATGCCGCCATGCCCGGCCTTCATTTACCCCTTCTGTAAAACTTCCCCTTCCCCTTTTTTTGTTTTGCTTTGTTTTTTTTTTTGAGACAGGGTCTTACTGTGTAATTCAAATTGCCTTGAACTCCGTATAGCCCTGGTTGGCCTCAAACTTTTTTTTTTTTTTTTTTTTTGCGGTACTGGGGATCGAACTCAGGACCCTGCACTTGCTAGGCAAGCGCTTATTCCACTGAGCTATATCCCCAGCCCCTGGCCTCAAACTTGTATTGATGCTGCTGCCTCAGCCCCAAATTCTGAGATTACAAACACGCATCTCCATCCCGGGCCTTATGTTTTTAAGTAAATGTTTACAGTACATAATGATTACATTCAATATGGAGAATTATTATATGTACCTAAAATACCTCAATTCTTTTTTCCTCCTTCCTCCTCATCCCCCACTTCTAGTTTTATATCTTTTTTCTCCCAAGATACCGCATAGGAAAACTCCCATTCTTTCTGCCACTTTTCACTGTATTTGTCTGTACTCATCTGTCATAACCCAGATCAAGGAAGATAATATTTAGGATAGTGCTTTACCCTAAAAAACATTAGAGATAACATCATTTCTATAGCATGGATACAGATAAGTTGTCAGAGGTAAGTACAGGTAACACTGCTGATGGAGGAATCAAGGCCTGGATTTGAGCCCTTTTGTCTTCATTTAATACATGTGAACCCACTATGAATAACATAGGGTGTTGAGAGGATAGTTAAGGGTAAATGAAAAAATTTTATGACTATAAAGACTTTCATAGTGGCTATATCATAAATATACATTTCTAGTAAGTAATAGTTTGGTAGTAATATTCATTCATCTTTGTATTCTTCATGTCTCCATTTTATTTGCCTACATCATTATATCATGAATCAATCTAGCCGGGCATTGTGGCGCACGCCTGTAATCCCAGCACTCAGGAGGCTGAGGCAGGACAATCACTGCAAGTTTGAGGCCTACCTGGCCTACAAAGAGAGCTCAAGGCCAGCCTGAACTGCATAGCGAGACCCTGTCTCAAAAAGACAAAAAAAAAAAAGTAATCTATATATTTTGTGTTCAGACACATTGTGTTTTCTTCACTATCTTACCATTACCTGTCACTTGCTTATTCCTTAATTCCTTTTTTGTTTTGGGGAGTTTTCATTTGTTTTTGTTTTAGCCTGATCTCACTGCATACACCCCACTGGCCCTGCTCACTGCTTACTGCCCTGCCTCAGCCTTCCAAGTGCTAGAATTACAACTGTGCATCACCATCTCCACGTGTTTATTTTTTTTTTGAGGCAGGGGCTCACTATGTAGTTTAGGCTAGACGTGAGCTCCCTGTCAATCTGTCTCGACCTCCTGATAGCAGGAAATTCCATTTTATTTTACCCTGTCTTACTGCTTTTTTTAATTACTACCTCTATAAGAGTTTTTTGTTTTTGTTTTTTTGTTAATTGGTTGGTTAGTTTTGTTTTGTTTTAAGACAAGGTCTTATTATATAGTTCAGGCTGGCCTCAAATTCATGCAGTACTATTACCTCAGCCTCCTGAGTGGTGGGATTACAGGTGTGTGCCACCATCCCTGGCTAGCCCCTAAGATTTGCTGAATAAGTCTAAACTCTGTCATCTCAACTCTGCCTATTCTGTAGGTATGGCAACACTGTGACTGTATGGGCGTGAACTCAGATGTGGAGCACTACCTTTGTGAGCAGTGTGACCCCAGGCCTGTGGACAGGGTAAGCCAACCTCTGAGAATACTCTGGTCTGTGAGTAAAGATGTAGCACATGATGTCTTTTCTACCCTCTTTCTACTACACAGACTTTTCTTAAATTTTACTTGAAAGTAACTATTTTGTTCTTCTCAGGAGTATGATCAAAGGGAAAATAAAACTACTTAGAAATCAGTGGAAGGAATAGTACTGTATAAAAATAGTTTTTAGCTGGGAATGGTGGCACATGGCTACAATCCAAGCACTCGGAAAACTGAGGCAGGAGGATCACCAGGATTCGAGGTCAGCCTGGGCGACATAGCTAGACCCTGTCTCAAAAAAAAATTATTTTTATAAATACTTGTAAATAGTTTATAGTTTTATAAATACTTTCATTAATAGTTGTCCATATAAGGAATAGCTTATAAAATACAGAGCTCAGTACTGTAAATACCACTTATATTAGGCAGTATTACAAAAAGAGTACTGGACTCAGAATCAGCAAAGGTTCTTTGGCCCATTCTACACATAAAGTCTCATAACCTGCCTAAGTTACAAGTAGGTTATTCTCTTGGTGCTGCCATATTTACATGTGGGTTGGGCTCTTAGGCAATTCACCTATATAAAAGGAGAGATTTAGGCAGCTTTTGTGCAGAGGGCAGATGGGTCAGGGATTGACCCTAAGACCTCGCACATGCTAGGCCAGTGCTCTATCACTAAGCTAAAAATTCTCATCTCTGTTTTTTAACAGTGCTGCTGCTGTCATTTTTAGATGGTCAGCTCCTTGTTGTAAGGAGTGCTCCCTAGATTTTTTTTTTTTTTTTTTTTTTTTTTTTTGGTCCTTTTGAGACAAGGTCTTGCTATGCAATTCAGGCTCACTTTGTAGCCCAGCTGGTCTTGAACTGGCATTGATCCTCCTGCCTCAGCCTCTCGAGTGCTGGGATTACTGGCATGTGCCACCATGCCCAGCATACCCTAGAATATTGATTGAGATACTCAGCCTGCTAACTTTGTCCTCTAATTCCATTCCACTTTTCAAAAAAAAATTTTTTTTTAATTCCACTTTTCTGCCAGGCATGGTGGTGCGCGCCTGTAATCCCACCACTCGAGAGACTGAGGCAAGAGGATCATTGTCAGTTCAAGACCAGCTGGGCTACAAAGTGATCCTGAATTGCATAGCAAGACTCTGTCTCAAAAAAGACCAAAAAAAGAAAAATTCCTGTTTCCAGATTCAATAATTCCAGTTGGTTTTGTCTTTCATTTTTTATCTGTAGTATATTGAAATGACTTAACAGTAAGCCTCAGGATTTAGGGTTTAATTCTTCTCTTTCCTGGACTAGAAATCAGTAGGCTTTGGGTATTGATTTTAGTCCATATCCATGGCTTTCTGCTCCTATCAGGAGGTGCCCATGATCCCACGGCCCCACTACACCCAGCCCGGCTGTGTCTACTTCATCTGCTTGCTTCGAGATGACCTGCTGCTTCGTCAAGGTGTGTACACAGACTATAATCAACCCTACCTCTCAGAACTGACCTTTGTTGACCACTGTGGCACATGCCTATAATCTTGGCACTTAAGAAGCTGAGGCAGGAGGATCACAAGTTGAAAGCCAGCATGGGCTACATGGTGAGCTCAAGTCTGGCTTTGACACGATAGCAACACCTTGTCTCTAAAAGAGTAATAATAACCTGACTTTTATGAATGGGAGAAAGTATGTGCTATTTGTGTGGTAGTTACTGTCCCATGTGGCCTTTGCTAGCAGTAGAATGCAGATTCTTGTATTTTAGGCTTACATAACATCATGCTTCAACTATATAGTACTAATTTGTAAAGAGAGGTTTATAAAGCTATCTGTCTATAGCCCCAGTGTTGTGGTGCATGCCTATAGTCCCAGCACTCAAGAGGCTGAGACAGGAGGATTGCCATGAGTTTGAGGCCAGCCTGGAGTACATAGTGAGTTAAAGAGTTCAAGGCCAACTTGAATTACAAAGCAAGATCCTACCTCCAAAAAAAAAGCTAACTTTAAAACTAAGAAAGACATTAAGGAAGTCCAAAGATGGAAAACTTCTCTCAGGTCATTCTTTTTTCTTTTTTTTTGTTTTTGAGATTGGACCTTGCTGTGTAGTTCGAGCTGGCCTGGACTCACTAGGTAGCCCAAGCTGCCCTCAAACTCAAGGCAATCCTCCTGTGTCACCCAAGTGCTGGGATTTCAGGTGTGCACCACCATGTCCAGCCCCTCAAGTCATTTTTACAGTCTAAAATTGATGAGTGTCACTGTACCACTGGCGTTTTAGCTCTCCATCTGTGTATTTAGATGATTAGTTCTTTCTTTGTAGACTCTAGGTCAGATAAATGGAAATTTTTTGTTTTGTTTTATTTTGTGAGACAGTATCTCACTATGTGGTTCAGGCTGGCCTCAAACTCACAGTGATCCTCCTGCCTCTGCCTCCCAAGAGCTGTGACTACAGGCATGTGCCACCACACCCAGCACTGGAAATTATTTCAATCCTCTCCTTTGCTCTTTGCCTTTCTAGGTGACTGTGTGTATCTGATGAGGGACAGTCGGCGCACTCCTGATGGTCACCCTGTCCGTCAGTCCTATCGACTTTTATCTCACATTAACCGAGATAAACTGGATATCTTCCGTATCGAGAAGCTTTGGAAGAATGAAAAGTATGTGCTGGATTCCTTTCATTTTCTTTCACCTGTACCCTACCAGCAGAACTGAATATTCAGTAGGTCTTGCCAATCAACTAAACCTGTCCCTTCTCATTTTTCCTTTTATTTAGAGAAGAAAGGTTTGCCTTTGGGCACCATTACTTCCGTCCCCATGAAACCCACCACTCTCCATCCCGTCGATTCTATCACAATGAGCTATTTCGGGTGCCACTCTATGAGATCATTCCCTTGGAGGCTGTAGTGGGGACTTGCTGTGTGCTGGACCTGTATACGTATTGTAAAGGTAAATGATTTGGGCTAGTTAGGAATCAACTGCATAGCCCATTTGTTGATCTATAGTTGCTCACCTCATTACCTCGTCACCTCTGTGTAGTGAAAGATTATCCAGCGCTAGCTAGCCATGAAACTTGAGAGAAAATTACTACATTGTGTCTTTGTTTTACCTAGTGCTTGATACTCAATAAATGTTGATTCCTATTTTTTAAATTTAGTTACAATTTTAAAATAGTGTTACTAATTGTGAACTCCTGCTTCAGCATTTTACCTGTGTGCCCTTACTTAACCTAAGTGCGTTGTTTTGGAGTGTGTGTTTGAGACAGGGTCTCATTATGTAGTTCAGGCTGGGCTTGAACTCAGTAGGTGACCCAGGCTGGCCTTGAACTCATGGTGCTTCTTCTGCCTCAGCCTCCTCACTGCTGGGATAACAGGCATGTGGGTTTTTTTTTGTTTTGTTTTGTTTTTTTTTTGCGGTACTGGGGATCGAACTCAGGACCCTGCGCTTGCTAGGCAGGCGCTTATTCCACTGAGCTATATCCCCAGCCCCAAATGCTTTTTTTTTTTTTTTTTGTGGTACTGGGGATCGAACTCAGGACCCTGCACTTGCTAGGCAAGCACTTATTCCACTGAGCTATATCCCCAGCCCCCATGTGGGTATTTTCTTACAAAAGATAATACTAGGATTTATTTTAAAGCATATGCCTATAATCCTCGTATTCTGGGAGGCTGAGGCAGGAGGATAGTAAATTCATTCATTCCCAGCCTGCACAGTTTAGGAACTTAGCAAGAGTCTGTTTCAAAAAATAAAAAAGGGTGGGATGTTGCTTCCTGTAAAGACCCTGGGTTCAGTTGCTAGTACAAGGGGGTGAGGAACAGTAAAGACTACATAATCTACAAAAGTGTAAGCTTGATTATTGGTTGTCATTATTAGCAGAGCTCAGTTACAAAGCAAGGCAGACCAAATATTCTACTCCAAAACTGACAAGCTGCTCACAGTTCTGTGACATCTCCTCCTCCCAGTTAAAAGTGTTTATGGCCAAGTGTCATGGCACATCCGTGTAGTTTCAGCACTTGGGAGGCTGAAGCCAGAGGATTGTCATGAGTTTGAGGCCAGCTTGGGCTACATGAGTTCAAGACCAGCCTGAACTATATAGGAGGGCCAGGGATATAGTTCAGCAGCACAAGTGCCTGCCCGGCAAGCATAAGATCCTGAGTTTGATTCCCAGTACCAAAAAAATGTTTTTGTCTAAGACAAGCATGGTGGGCACATACAATCCCAGAAATTGGGAGCTGAGGCAGGAAAATTTCAAGTTGAGGGCCAGCTTGGGCTATATAATGAGACCCTGTCTCAAAAAAAAAAAACAGTAGAAGTATGTTGCCTTCCAAATGTACCTCCCTCATATTTATATCTCCTCTCTTTTCTCACAACTCCACCCAAAATCCGTTTTCCTCTCAAAATATTTAGTCAAGAATCTCTGCAGTACTCAATCTTCATTTCTGGTTTCTTTCTATCCTATGTTATTCCATTTTGCGCTTCTATTTCCTGTATCTTTTTTGGACATTGGTGTCTTGGGAATTGTTCTTCTCCAACTAGGAAATACTTAGTTGTACAGCCATTCCAGTTAGCTACAGTGTTTACCTCTTATGGATCTAGCTGCTCTCCCACAGGTCTGTGCTGGCCTCTGGGCAGCTAAGGGAAATCAAAGGGGAAATCGGATTCTTTAACAATGTTTGGACTCACAGGGAGACCCAAAGGAGTAAAGGAACAAGATGTGTACATCTGTGATTATCGGCTTGACAAGTCAGCACACCTGTTTTACAAGATCCATCGGAACCGCTATCCTGTCTGCACCAAACCTTATGCCTTTGAGCACTTCCCCAAGAAGCTCACTCCCAAGAGAGATTTCTCAGTAAGTCACCTTACCAACACTGATATAGTCAGGACAGTCTGGTTCATGCATGGAAATCAAAGATTCTTCAAGTGGCTCTCTGCTTCTTCATCTTCTTTCCTTCTCAGAGTGGAACTCTCCATCTCTCTTTGGGATAATTGAATAGCATAAATCCATTTCCTTACAAGGACAAACACTTCCTAACATACATCTCAAGAAATTGCTGATTAGTGTTACTTTTTGGTTGAGTGTTCCTTTTTTCTCCCCCACCTTTCTAATCTTTGCTATTGAGCCCATATCTGACTTTTTGTTTGGGGTCCAGATGCCTCACTCACATAAGGAAAGTGTGCTACCATCATTCCCATAACTTTAAGAAGTAGAAAAAATGGCAAGAACGCTGAAAATCTTTTGTGAAAAATACCTTTGCTGCAGGGCACAGTGGTGCACATCTGTAATCCTAGCACTAGAGAGGAGCCCCACAAATTTGAGGCTAACCTGGGCTATGTAATGAGTTCAAGGCCAGCCTGGACTACATAGCAAGACTCTGGCTCAAAAAACAAACAGAAAATTATGTAAGACATGTTCATCAAATACAATTTGAACAGAGAAAAATTTTATATTAACCCAGTACCTAGAAAATACTTGTTCTTAATACATATTTTCAGCCTCTTTCCTGTATATATTTTCTTTCAAATTGTTGAAAATGGGGCTGGGGATGTAGCTCAGCAACATAAACCTTCCTAGAAAGCATGAGGTAATGAGTTTAATTTCCAGTATCCCTCCCCCCCAAAAAAATTGTTCAAAATATATGCCAGGAAAAAAAGTGTATGTGTGTGTGTGTATCAGTAATTTTCATTCATGACATACATATTGTGGCCATCCATTCATCTACTTGACAGGACCCTCAATTTTGATACAATCAACTTAAAAGGGGAAAGTTATTTTGACTCATGGATTCAGGGGCATCACTACAGTCTCTTTGCCCCATTCCTTTTGCCTGTGGGAGCCTGATACTTCACGGTGGGGAGCACTTGGGAGAGGAGGCTACTCATGGCAGTCAGTAAGCAAAGAGAAAGGAAGAAATGAGCTCCCAATATCCCTTTCAAGCTGAGTGTGGTGGTACACACCTATAAGCCCAGCACTCTGGATGCTGAGGCAGAAGAATTGCCTGAATTTGAGGCAAACCTGAACTATACAGGGAGACCCTGTCTCAGAAAAAAAAATCCTCTTTAAGGGAATTCCCTGGTGATACAACTCTTTCCATTGGCCCCACCCCCTACACCCTAGGGACCGATCCCCAAACACATAGTCCTTTAGGACACAGTTCTAAACTATAGCAGTGAGTCTATCAAAATTTATAGCTGTCATCCTGGGATGCTTATGACTAGTGTAGAAAGCAAACCTATATGTCCCTGCTCTTGTTTTTGGAGACAGGGTCTCTATTCCAGTCTGGCCCTGAACTCAGGGCAATCCTCCTGCCTCAGCCTCCTGAGTGTTGGTATTAACAGTGTGTGCCACCATGCCTAGCTATACAACACTATTCTTCCTTTAATTTTTTTTTGGGGGGGGCATCTACATTCTGTTTTCTTCTCTCTGCCTATCATCAGCTCCATTTCTCTAATTGAGACTTCTTTGGTGTTGCTTGCTCAATCAGTATCTTTTTTTGTCTTTTTGAGACAGGGTCTCACTATGCAATTCAGGTGGGCCTTGAACTTGCAACAATCCTCTTGCCTCAGCCTCCCAAGGACTGAGATTACAGCCAAGGACTGGGATTCCAGGCATGCACCACAATGCTGGGCAATCAGTAGCTTTCAAACCTTAATCTTAACTATTTCAAAAGTAGGCTAGGCCAGGCATGGTGGTACACACCTGTAGTCCTAGCACTCAGGAGGCTGAGGCAGGAGGATTACTATGAATCTGAAGCCAACTGAAGCTATATAGCAAGACCCTGTCTCAAAAAAAAAAAAAAAAAAAAAATAGAGCAGAGCGTTGTCTTTTTTACTAGCATTCTGGGATTATAAAAGTGCTAAAAACTGGGGGCTGGGGATATAGCTCAGTGGAATAAGCGCTTGCCTAGTAAGCGCAGGGTCCTGAGTTCGATCCCCAGTACCGCAAAAAAAAAAAAAAAAGTGCTAAAAACTGATACGGCCTACAGATCACTAGAAGTCTTAAAACCTTACCTTAAAACACAGTAACCCAGCCAAGCATAGTGGTTCGTACCTATAATCCTAGCATCATGGGACTCTGAGGCAAGAAGCTTGCAAGTTCAAGGTCACCCTGGGCAATTTAGCAACTTGGTGAGACTCCTTCAGAAAATTAAAAAAAAAAGACTGAGGATATAGTGCAGTTCAGAGGCCCTACATTCATTCCTCAGTGTCACTACCACCAGAGAACTCAGCCTTATCTTGGCCCCCAGATCAGATCTAGCTTTGACAGCCTCCTCAATGCACTTAACATCTCCCTTTTCTTCTCTGCAGCCTCACTACGTTCCAGACAACTACAAGAGGAACGGAGGGAGGTGAGTCACAGGGAGAAGTGAGGGACCCTAAGAGCCTGGCCAAGACTACAAATGGAGCATGAGAACAAACTCCTGCCCACTGAGCTTCACAGCCAGGATCAGGTTCTCTGCCAAATAGCCTAGTTTAGTGACAGCACCAGCATGCAAAAACCTGACTTTAGTAGATACAGTCCTATTGTGGGCAGGGAGGTTTGTGGGAAGCATTAGTTGGGTAGGGAGGTTTGTTGGAAGCACAGAAAAGATTTGGAACAGAACTCCAAACAGACTGAGAAGTCTCTCTTTTAGATATCTGCAAGCTTTCCCCATTAACCTCAAGGTGTATCAACTTTGTGTTTTTGTTTTTTGAGATAAGGTCCTGCAATGTGGTTCAGGTTGGCCTTGAACTTACTATGTAGCCCAGGTAGCCCAGGCTGACCTTAAACTCACAGTGATCTTCCTGCCTCAGCCTCCTGAGTGCTGGGATCACAAACATGCACCACCACGCCAGGCTAAGGTATAGCAATGCTTGATGCCTTTGTGAAGGTTAAGATACAATCAGGAACGGACAGTGTGGGTTCATAGTTTCTGTGTTTTGTTCTTTGCGGTAGTAAGAATAGATGGTGGCACACGCCTATAATTCCAACACTTGGGAGGCTGAGGCAGACATCATCATGAGTTCAAGACCACCCTGAGCTAGTGAGTTAAAGGCCAGTTTGAACTACATAGCAAGACCCTGTCTTTAAAAAAAATAAACAGAAAATTTAACCCAGAGGCACTGTACTATACTACTGAGTCCTTCCTTTTCAGCCTCCCAGAGTATTGGGATTGCAGGCATGCAGCACCATGCCTGGGTATACAGATTTTATTTCTGCTTGTCTGTACCCAACTGTGTTGTTATTCTTTTTACATAAGGGGGTATCCTGGAGAAACTGCACAGAATCATCACCCTCTATTTCCTGAGCCTTTTATTTTTAGCCACAAAACTTTATTCTAAAAATGCTGAGATTTGGGTGTCATTTTTTTTTTTCCCTTAGCCTTTTGAGTGATCATAACAACTGCTTTCCTCACAACAACAGTTACCAATTAGGGGGAAAATACTAGGTAATAGATGTGAAAGGGGATTCAGAAAAACAAAACTCCATTTAAAGGCCAGGTGTGAGCCAGTTATGGTGGCATACACCTACATAGTCCCAGCACTGGGGAGGCAGAGTTAGAAGGACCAGAAATTCAAGCTCAGCTAGGGCAACCTAGCAAGACCTTTATTCTTTTTTTCTTTTTTCTTCTTTCTTTTTTTCTTTCTTTCTTTTTTTTTTTTTTTTTTTTTTTTTTTTTTTTTTTTTTTTTTTTTTTTTTTTTTTTTTTTTTTTTTTTTTTTGAGACAGGGTCTTGCTATGCAGTTCAGACTGGCCTTGAACTCACTTTGTAGCCCAGGCTGGTCTCAAACTTGCAATGATCCTCTTGCCTCAGCCTCCCAAATGCTGGGCTTACAGGCATGCACCACCATGCCCGGCCTTAAGACCCTTTTACAAATAAAAAAAATTTTTAATACAAGTTTTTGAAAAATAGAGGATGGGCTCGGGCTATAGCTCAGTGCCAAAGTGCCTGCCTGGCAAGCGCAAGGTCCTCAGTTCAATCCCTAGTGCCACAAAAAAAAAAAGGAAATGAAAGAGTGAACTCCAGTAGACATTAATGATGCTGTACTCAGAAAAACAGAGGGTGGACTGGGGATATAGCTCAGGTGCCTGCCTGGCAAGCACAAGGTTCTGAGTTTGATTTCCAGTACCAAAAAATTAAAAATTAAAAACTGGAGTTGGGGATGTAGTTCAGTGGTAGAGCACCCCTGGATTCCTTCTCCAGAACCACAAATATACACAAAAGCTGGGCATGGTGGCACACCATGTAATCCCAGCACACGGGAGGCTGAGGCAGGACTGCTGCACATTTGAGGCCAGCCTGTGCTACATAGTGAGTTTAAGGTCAACCTGAACTATATTGTGAGACCCTGTCTCAAAAAAAACCAAAGGAAAGTTAGATGTGGTGGCGCAGCCCTGTAATCCAGACACTCTGGAGGCTGGGACAGAAGGATGGCCATAAGTTCGAGGCTAGCCTTTGCTACTTAATGAGTTCAAGACCAGCCTGAACCACATAGCAAGACCCTGTCTCAAAACACAAAAACAAAAATAGCAAAGCATAAAAAGAGCCAGTCATGGTGATATACTCAGAAGGGTGAAGCAGGAGGCTCATGAGTTCAAGGCTACCCTGACTTAATGTAGCAACTCTGTCTCAAAAAAACACAACTTCCATTAATTACTTATTACTGTAGGTAGCCTATTGTAATTACCATGTGGTCCCACACTTTTCTGTATTCATGAAGCAGTCAGCCAGCTAAGCAGTTTCTGCTGTATTTCATGGGTTTCTGTCTCATTTTTGCTTCAAACTCATGAGAAAAAGAATGATTTCATTTTACAAATAGAAATTAAAAGGCTGGGCATGGTGGCGTAATCCTGTAATCCTAGCACTCAGGAAGCTGAGCCAGGAGGATTGGAGCAAGTTCAAGGCCAGCCTGAACTGCATAGTGAAACCCTATCTCAAAAGACCAAAAAAAGAAAAAAAAGAAATTAAATTTTAGAGAAAGGTAATGACTTGTTCAAATAATAAAGTGAAAAACTGTTTAGTTTCTTACATAGAGTAGGGAGATTCTAACAGAATTTAAGGCATCCTAGGCTCCTACCGTTCATTCTCCTTGCTTCCCCAAATGTGTTGTTCAATCTTATACTAAACTAGCATATCCTTTTGGCAGATCATCTTGGAAGTCTGAGCGCTCAAAGCCACCCCTGAAAGACCTAGGCCAGGAAGACGATGCTCTGCCCTTGATTGAAGAGGTGCTAGCCAGTCAAGAACAAGCAGCCAATGAGATACCCAGCCTGGAGGAACCTGAACAGGAGGGCACCCCTGCTGAAGTCAGTGAGGGTGAAAAAAAACTAGAGGAAAGTAGTCAAGAACCCCAGCCCGCCTGTACCCCTGAGGAACGACGGCATGGCCAGAGGGAACGACTCAACCAGATCTTGCTCAATCTCCTTGAAAAAATCCCTGGAAAAAATGGTAAGAAGAATCAGGCTTCTGTCTAGGGTTGAAGAAAAGGAAGAAGTAAGTTGAGAGGTAATGAAAAAGATTGTTGGCAATCAGATGCAGGCCTTCACACATGCTAGGCAAGCACTCTACCACTCAGACCCCAGAAAGGCTTTCTTTTTTCCCCAGAACAACTTTTAATTACTGGTCTAGCATGGATAATGTTGTAAGGAAATGGAATAGTTCTTTCTGTCTTTCTGTCTGTCTGTCTTTTACTGGGAATTGAACTCAGGACCTTGTGCTTACCAGGCAGGCACTATGCCACTGAGCTATATTCCCAGCTGGAGTAGTTCTTTCATAGGCCTGCCATGAGTTATATCTTGTGAGTGAAACTGGGAGGTGAGGTGATATTCCCTGCAGAACCACCCCTTTCATCCATGGCTAGGGTAGAGCCTGAATTGTTTCTCGGTCTGAGAAGAACTCATTGAACTGTGTTCTCCTCAAAACTCAGTCTGGAGTAAGGAGTGGCAGAGTGGTAGCTGATGAAATTTCTTGGTTCTGTTTTCAGCCATTGATGTTACTTACTTGCTGGAAGAAGGATCCGGCAGGAAACTGCGAAGGCGTACTTTGTTTATCCCAGAAAGCAGCTTTCGGAAGTGACCCTCAGAGAATGAAAAACTCGAGCATCTGGGATCCAGTGAAGCTAATCAGTCCTGCCTCCTGCTCGCTGGATGTAGACCAGGGCAAGAAGGTCCATCCAGGCAAGGGGAATGGGGCCGTGGTGATACTAGGTACTCAATAAACCTTGGAGCTAGTGGAGAGGCAGAGGAAGATCCCTTTGATCAGAGACAGCTCAAGTTTAATTAATTTCCTCTCCATTGCTTCACCCTAAGACTTAATAATGTAGAGAAGAGGGAGGGACCACATTGGGGATGACCAGAACCTATTGGTACTTTACAGGACTTGCCTTTCCCCACAGTTTGGGTTTTTCTGGGTCATCCTCTGATCCCGTAGGCACTGCTGAGATGCTGCTTCCTATACCCAGGTATAACTCAGAATCCAAAGGGAAAGGGCCAGGGTCCCCAGCCCTACCCCATCTGTTCTCTATTGGCTCTAAGAGCTACCCCCGAGACCTAAAACACAGATAGTAGCCAAGGCCTCTTCCCAGTTCCTTGCGTAGGAAAGTTTCTCTCTCCTTTCTTGCCCAACCAGGTCAAAGTAAAACATGAGTTGACAGCTCAGAGCACTTGTAACTGCTGCCCCCTCCCTACCTCTACTCCCCAAAATGAAATCGTAGGATGGGGAAGGCCCCTGTGGGGTCAGAAGGGCAGTACTTGTAATTATTTTTGTTGTACCCTTCATAACCTGGAGAACATGTTTTTTGGTTTTGGTTTTGGTTTTTGTTTTTTTCCTGAGAAAGCCAGGTCCCCGCCAGCACATAATGCTGTTTTTGATGCACTATGGTTCTTGTGTGTCTAGTGTGCTGTGCAAATAGATTCATTTGAAAATAAAATCATTTTTTAAACTACATTTAAAAAACTCTAAGCTCCCCCCCAACAAAAGTCACTACATAAACTATTTAGCAGTATTCACCTATCAGAGTATTTGTTGTAAGTGTAGATTATCAATTAAAAACACTACACTGTTTTCTTAATTGTATAGTTTTTGATGTCCATCTCTTCAAGAGATGATGTATCCTCCTCTTTCACCCTAGTCCCATCTTCCCTCCATCCTCCTGGTAAATGGCTTCATCATCAGGAGGTATATCCAAGGTGTCTCCTTCTTTCCCATTCTCTTGACCAGAAGTTACCAGACTATACTGTCTCTTTAAAAATAAAATTTAAAAAGCTTTGCTTTGTTGTCTTCTCAGACATACATATGCATATATGTTTTAAATGTTATTATAAGAGATCATTTTTAAATGTGCCAAGTTGTGTGTGTATATACGTGTGTTTATGTGTGTGGTATATATATATCTATAAATACATAGATATATCGATATATACACACACATGCAGTGTGATTGGTAAGCAATATAATAGTAAACATGTCCCCATTACTTTTTTCTGATACTGGACCAATGCTGTCCTAGTTGTACATTTCCTCTTATAATGACGACACTCTGACTCGTTTAGGTAGAAACATTGACCATCTTCCATTCCATTGACTTTTCTTTTTCTCCTTTCTGTATCATTCTTGAGGAAAAAAAAAAAAAACAAGAGACGGGATACCATAGATCCCCTTGAGCAGAGAAAAAGCAAAATAAATATTTTATTAAAGAAATAAGAGAATTAAGAAAATAGTTTGGAGTATTTTCTTACTGTAGAGAAGCACTGTACATTACAAAGAGCCCTGGGTATAAGATACTCACATGTGGAGCTGGGAAAATCGCATGTCCAAGCCCGTTCGAGTGGTTTCCTTTGTTTTACATTGCAGGGATGGGGTGGGAGGGAGGTGGGACTAGGGGCACTTTGGGGGTCTCCTTTTAGTCAAAAGCAAGAAAATGACAAGAAAGAGATTAAAACCCAATGTTTCTTTTAATAGTGTTAAACACTAAAATTTTAAAAAAAAACAAAAAGAAAAAAAAATTTGTAAAATGGGAGAACAGAAGCAAAAGACACTACGCTCTGTCATTTTATCTTTCTTTTGTTGAAAGACTAAAAACTGAAATGTTTTTTAGACAATCAAATGTTAGGTAAGTGCAAAAACTTGTTTTTTCTTACTGGTGTAGAAATTAATGCCTTTTTTTATTTTTCAGTTATTTTATAATAACAAAATAAAAAGAACCCCCCATCTGCCAGGCGGGTTTTGGTGTTTGAAATTCGGGGCAAAGCACTACATCACTGCAAATAGATACAGAGTAGTCTGCATGTCTGTAGGCTGTGTGATTGCGGAAAAATATAAATGCTGCTAATATATTTCCTTTTTACAAAAGCATATCTAAATAGATGATTGTTTTGATGTTAATCTTTGTAAATTATGTATTACCAATTTTAACATTGGATGTAATTGCATAAAAAGCTTGCATCTCAATCCTTGAAAGTCTAGTATTAAATGGAAAAAAAAACTTTTCCTAATTGTGGAGTGGTGAGCTTGCTATTTTTTTTCCCTCTTTCCTACCCTTGATTTATCTTCCAGCATCTTCTCCATCCTGTTCCAAGGAGGTCTAAGACTACATCATCAGTATGCCAGGCCCCACGAGTGCCTTCACTGTTGACTGTTACATACAACTGTTTCTTTAGTTCTAGGATCTTTTCAGTTGGATCCAGGCTAGCCAAGGCAGCACAGCCACCACAACATGCCTTGATATTCTGTACGTCCGTCCTTTGCACATATAGGCATTATCTCATTTAAGGCTCGCTAACAACCACTAAAGCTGGCAGTAACTTCAGGCCACATTTTTTTAGGCAACTCTATAGTGGAACATTTCTGTCAAAAGTAGTTTCTGAGCTGCGGATATAGCTCAGTGGCATAAGTGCCTGCCTGGCAAGTGCAAGAGTCCTGAGTTCCATCCCAGGTGCTGCCAAAAAAAAGAAAAAAAGAAAAAAAACAGTTTCCTTATATTTATTCATTAGTCATCACAACAACCCTTTTCCAGTAAGTACCACAACCCAATTTTATAAAGAAACTGATATAGTAGACATGTTAAGTAACTTGTGCAAGATCACATAGCTAGTTAATCCTTAACAGTAGCCTTCTGAGCTTCTCGTTCTCATTTTGTAGAAGTGGAAACCAAAGATCGTAAAGATTCAGTAACTTGCCAAAGATAATCTTATATTGGAGCCAGGATCCCAGTCCATATTCATACAAAAACGTTTCAGAAATAACCAAAGTGACACACACTACTAATTAATAAACACACTCTTGCCAATAACTGAAAGGATAAAATTTTGTGCCAGAGATAGGTCAGACATTTAGACAAGGAGCTTTGGTAGAAGTTGCTCAGAAGCAGGACAACTGACTTGAAAAGTTCTGTCTCCCACAACTTCACACTCAGATCAGTCTCCTCTGAGCCACAAAAACAGTGCATTAGTGTTAAATTTTCTTAAGTTTGTCTTTCAGTTTGTTTGGTCTGTTTTTTAACACAGGGTCTTGCTGTGCAGCCCAAGCTGGCTTCAAACTCACAGCAAGACTCCTACCTCAGCCTCCCCGAGTGCTAGGATTATAGGCATGTATACCGCACCAAGCTGAGATAGGGTCTTGTTAAATTGCCCGTGTTAGGTCAAACTTGCCATCCTCCTGCCTTAGCTTCCCAGAGTATTAGGGTTACAGGTATGCCTGGCTTTTGGGGGTTTGTTGTTATCTCCTATAGCTATTCTAGCATAGATGTTACATGATAATGTAACAAAACTAAACTTTCTATCCTTTCTATTTCACGTTCTGCAAGGAGACCCGACTGCTGTTGCCTCCTGTGGAAGCTTGAGAGCCACTAATGCTTTGCTAGGTTTTTTTCTGGGGGGGGAAGGGGGTACAGGAATTGAACTTAGAAACATGCATTTGCCAAGCAAGCACTTGTGCCACTGAGCTACCTCTCTGGCCCTTTTCTCTTTTTTGCCAGGATTTCATACTTATTTGGTTTCCCCACTCTGAAACCAAGCACATGGGAATGTGATGTGGAACCAAGTTGCATTATGAGATGCAAGCTATTATAACTATTTCTGAACCGTGGGAAGTCATGGGTTCCAAACTACTTTCTGCAGATTTTTGAGAAATACTTGTTGTAGTATCCAAGTAATAGCAGTCTTTTCTATGCACAGATACCTTTCCTTTTTTTGGAGGGTGGGGCAATCCTACCCTAGGGATTCTTTTAGGTTTTGGGGGGTTTTGGGGGAGAGGGGTACTCACTGAACTCAGGAATTGAATCCGGGAAATGAACTCAGGACCTTGCACTTGCCAGGCAGGCACTACTGCTAAGCTATATCCCTGGCCCCATAGCCTAAGGATTATAACTCGAGGGTCTTTCTACTGAACTACATGCTGCCCACTTTTTTTTTTTCTTTTGACAGGGTCTTGCTTTGTAATTCCAACTGGCCTTACTCACAGCAGTCCTGATTCAGCCTTCTGAATGATGGGATTATAGGTAGATTAAACCCATGGGATTACCTGGCTCATCTAACTTTTTTTGAGACAGGTTCTCACTATGTAGTGCAGGCTGTCCTTGAACTCCTTTATATAGCCCAGGTTGTCCTGAAACTCATGGTGATTCTCCTGTCTCATTTCCCGAGTACTAGAATTATAGGCATGTACCACTATGCCCAGCTTTCGTCAATTTCGTCATCTAACTTTAAATGTGAAAATACAACCTTATTTGCTGCTGGCAAGAAGATTACCATGAGTTGAGTCCCCGCCTTAAAAAAAAAAATCATGTGTACACACACACACACACACACACACACACACACACCCTAAATTTAAAATATATAAATACTAATTAACAATATGTATATTGTGATAATAGATTAGGATTGAAGGAGCTTCATAAACTCAAGAACCCAAACTCTATAGCAGGATTCCCAGAGGCCCTCAGAATTCGATTTGAAAACATTAATCTAGAGAACACTTGAAATGCAGTTTTGAAGCTGAAAGATCATTTAGAGGCAAAATTAAACCAAAGAGCAGATCAGGCACATGAACCGGCCAAGGACAGGGAAAGTCTAGGCAGCCCCGCTCCTACTTGCACAGCTTAGAGAGTCATGATTGTGATCTCCCCAAGACCCTCTATTACCATCCCATTGCCTTCAGCTTGGTTCCCATTTAAGAAAACGTAAGGATTTCATCACCTTGTTTCATCTCATAGATAGCAGTTTCTAACTTTCCAGCTGCCTGGTTATAATTAGGGCTTTTTGTTTTTTCTGCTTTTTATTTCTATCTAAACCCATTAGGGAGTCCCACCCCCATCCTTGGGCCTCTGCAATGTCTTAGCTATTCTCATTATTTCTGAAGGTTGAAAAGAACCTCTTCAACTCCTAAAAAAGTAATAGATACCAAATGCTTTTATTTAATGTATATCACCACAGAGTAGCAATATTTTTTTTTCAGAATAGTAATAGAGAAAAATGGTGTCAAGGTGGGGAATGGCATAGTGTAGAACACTGGCCAAGCATGCAGGATGCTAGACCAAAAAAAATTGTCACTCTTTGCAATACTATTATTGCACCTAAAAAGCATAATTTCAAGGGCTAAATAGTCCCTCATTTTTACTCAAGTTTCTGTCACATCAGCCTAACAAAAATCTCAGAATAGACAAGCACTTAGCTGGGTGTGGTGGCACACACCTGAGCCAAGGGGATCGCCACAAGTTCAAGGGCAGCTTGGGCTACACAGTGAGTTCCTGCTTCAAAAAACAAAACAGAAAAGCACTTGTGAGAGTTGAGGCACCAGGCAGGGGCCACTCACCCATCCTTCAGAGGACATTACGAACTGCACCCAATGCTGGCACACACCTGTAATTCCAGCACTCAGGAGGTTGAGACAGGAGAATTACTGAGAGTTCAAGGCCAGCCTGGGCTACAAAGTGAGTTCAAGTGAGCCTGAACTGCATAATTTCAAAAAGACCAAAAAAATGCACCTAAGCCTGAGTGGTAGTGTACTGCATGCCTATAATCCTAGCACTCTGGAAGGCTGAGGTAGGAGGGTTGCAAGTTTGAGCCCACCCTGGGCTCAAACTTAAAAAGAAAGGAGGTGGTGATGTAGCTAAATGTGAAGGCCTTGGATTTAATCACTAGGACTGAAAAAAGACTGCCCCTGCCCTAGAAAGGAAGCCTCTGCCTTGGGCCTCCAGTAACAGGATCTACCCAGGAGCCTATATCTTAAAACCCACAGTGACACACACATTCAACTCCCATACTTTATTGGGACAAAAGAGGAAATAGACAAATACCATAGGCTCACCCACCAGGGGCGTGCAGGCTTCAATAGCTAGCACAATATGGGTACATCATAAATACTGGCAAGGTATATATGGGGACATCAGAGAGATTCCATACAGAGGAAGGAGGTCTGGTGCCCTGTGTAGGCTTGTGGGCTGAGGCATTGCTGAACTGACAACAGTCCACTTAGGGATGAAGAAAAGGGGGCCAGATTCCATTCTGCACGTAGGGAAATGTTCCCTGACACACGTGGGAAGAGGGAAGAAGCTGCATGGAGAATTCCTTCTTACATTTATGAAAGAGCAGATTTCACCTTACAGATGGGCATGGAGGGAAGAAGGGACATTTATTTTAAATACCAGAAATGGATGTGGAAAACATTTTGCAGGCAGCAAAAAATGCTTCTGGGATGGTTAGTTTACATGGATTAATATTCATGGACCATACCCTTCCCAGGTGACAGGAGAGACAGACGCAGGAAAGGATCCAGGGCTTAGAGAACAAGGGAGGTGTACCCCACGGGCACCAGCCCTTCCACGCCCTCCCGCCCACAGCGGAGCCAGTCCTCATCCACTGTGGTGATGACACGCAGCACTTCCCCTCGCCGGAAGCTCAACTGGTCAGGTCCTGCAGCAGTGTGGTCACAGAGGGCCCGAACTGCCCTGAGGAGGTCAGAGGAAGATGCTGGGATAAAAGAGGTGGCAGTCCCCAGCTGTCCCAGCCTCACGCTGTTGGTTCAGCTCAGTCAGCTCTGGGCCCTGGAGGGACTTGAAGACCTCCATCAACATGCTGCTTCTCTCCAGGGCCCTAGCCCTCTCCTGAGCACCAAACCCAGTCTCCAGCCACTTATTTGAACACCAAAACTTGTTTGATGTCCATATATCCTACAGTATTTACACTTATCTCTGGTGCTTCATGTTTAATATATGCAAACCAGATGACTCCTAATACTCCCAACCAGTCCCTGTTCATGTCTCTGACAGTGATAAATAGCTCCACCTTAAACTCAGTTGTTCCTGCCAAAATGCAGGTATCTTAGTCATCGCCTCCAATCTATCACCAAAACTTGTTTGATGTCCATATGTCCTACAACTCCACTACCATCTTCAATTCAATATCCTAGTTTTGGCCTCTGTCCTCTCCCTCTAGACCACAGTACTTGATTGGCAAGTCTCTCCATCTTTCAGTCTCTCTTTTCCCAGTGCCATTCTCCACACAGCAGTCAGAGATCTTCATAAAACACAAGCCAGCATATCACTGCCAGGCTTAAGAGCTTTCAAGGGCTCCCACTGACTCCAGATAAAGTCCAGGCTCCTTAGCTGGCCCATGGACCCCTCCCTCATGTATCCACAGTTCCCCACCACACTGGGCCTCCTCGCCTTTGCCTTTTGTTCCTCCTGCCAGATGCACATTCTCATGCCATCACTGAGCCTCCCTTGAGTCCCTTGAAAGCCTGGGACATGGCCTTTCCTCATCTATTAATTTGTATCTGCACTGCACCACAAGCTCTTGGAGAGCACAGACTCCCAATATGCTAAGCTGTAGTCCTCCCATGGCATAACATATGGCACATAGGAACTACCTGGAAAAGATCGCTGTGTCAACAAATGAGAAATCAAAAACTCAGGTCACTGGAGAACCCACAGAAAACCTCAAAGCATAAATTTGAAAATTCCACTGAAGAGATAGAATTCTTCAATGTACACACATCAACTTTGGGCCAAATTCATTTCTAAAATTGTTTTATCTTCAGAGCAACTATAACAAAAGTATGATAAATCATCCTCTTTGTACAGAGAAATAAGGTACAAATGAGCGCCACACCAGTAATAAATAGAAAAAGCAACAGCAATACAAACTACTCATAAAGCACAATACACTCCCTCCTGCCCACTCTGACTACAGACAGAAACAGAGACAGCTTCCCAGTCCTCACCTGTGGGCCAGCACTGTACTGGGTGCCGAGGGCACAAGCTCCTCAGGAGGAGTCTCAGGAGGTGGCCCCCGCTTCATCAGAGCCAATACACTCACTGTTGGAGGGAGCCAGCTGGATGGTCTCCTGGAGGAAAAAAGGTCACAGAGGTCACCCCAGAACCCACGGTTTGAAGGAAAAGAGGCTGAGGGCCCTGACTAGCTCTAATAGGTCAGGAGTTGGCACTGCTTAGGACAGAGTGGCAGTTGTGGGTCATAAGTACCTATAGGTTGATTAGGGAGATGATGACAAATGTCTTAAAATATGGAAAGTCACATGGGACCTATAGAACCAGCAGGGTCTGTGCAGGCTCAGAAAGATCCAGAAGGTCCTAAGCGAATACCTGAAGCTATTAAAGGCCCCCCCAATGTCAAGTCCTAGAGCAGGTAAATTTTTTTGTTGTTCATGGCTGTTAAAGAACATCACCAACCATGCCTGTAATCCCAGCCCTCAGGCGCCTGAGGCAGGAGGATCACTGAGTTCTGTCCAGCCTGGGCTACAAAGTGAGTTCAAAGCCAGCCTGAACTGCATAGTAAAACCCTGTCTTAAAAAGGAAAAAAAATCACCAACTGTCATCTTACCTAAAGCATCATGAGTCACTAGTGTTTCAAATGAGGGCACAGGGGGTTCTGGGATGGGGTCAGAGGGTTATGGAGCAGACACAGCTCCTAATACCTGGACTTCTGGGCTCCGCTCTCATTTTCTGTGGGCCCCCCAGGGACACCAAACAATCTCCCAAGCCACACGCCTCTTCCCGGTGCTGCATCCTCTGTGGGCTGGGGTCTTTCCTGTGCATTCTCAGCTGCAGTTCCATGACACCTGGGTCCCCACCGGGTAAGAGGGAAGCCCTCCGTGCTGCCAGAGGCATATACCCGGGAGGCCTGGGTCAGCTGCTCCCACCAGCTGCCTGGTGTAGGAGGCCTGGAAGGGGCGGAAGGGGCGGGAGCAGCCTCCTCAGAGGCACCCCTGAGACTCTGGGCCAGCCGACCTCCCCAGTGCAGCACAGCCTGCATGGTCTGCTGCAGCGTCGGAGGCGGGACTGGAGGGGCAGGGGCCTGCGGGGGGCCCAGGGGCAGGTGGTGATGGTGCTCAAAGAGCAGGTCCAGGTGAAAGGTAAGCACCGACAATGGCTGCAGCAGGAGCAGCAGCTCTGTGGACAGGGACGGGCAGCCACCTCGAGCCAGGGAGAAGAATCCCGTGGGCAGGTACAGGAGGGACAGCAGGCCTGGGAAAGAGACTGACATCACCTCCCACCCTGAGCCCAGGCCCAGAGGACACCCACTTCAGCCCCAGTCAACAAACATCTCCCCAGACTTCACTCTGAGAGGGGGCTGGGGGCCCACAGGACTGACACATCCCTGCCCATGTGGTCCACAGCTTCCAGAACAAGACGCTCTAAGAGCAAATGGTGGTAACAGAAATAATAGGATAGTAAAAAGACGGACAGGAAGCCTCAGGAGCCTCACGGAAGGAGGCCCACAGGATGAATGAAAGCCAGTGAACAGGCAGGAGTGGCAGAGGCCTACTCAAGGCAAAGGGGCAGCATCAGTACAGCCCCGGGCCACAGAAGATCACACCAGAAAACTGTGGACAAGAAAGCTCTGCACCTCAGGCAGGGAAAGAAGTCAGGGGCCAGACAACAAGGCTTTGTGTCTTTCTTCCCCTGGAAGTTCTAAGAAAGCAGAACAAAATCAGAGATCTGGATTCGTATTCTGGGATCGGTGGATGCCAGTAGGAAAGATCCCTCTCCCTTTCCCTCCCTCCCGGCTCAAAAACCATCCTCTCCCATCTGAGCTTCGGACCTACCTGTATCTTCCTGGAGACTGGAAAACCACAGCTCCAGCTGCTTGGTGCTGAGAGAGAAAGGAGGGAAGACAAACTCAAGGAGGTGGAGACTGCAGCCCTCTCGGGGTAGGGAATGAAGGGTGAGCGCGGGGGCTTCTCTGAGCACACAGGACTCCACTACTGCGTCCCCACGACTCCACTACTCACTTGAGCAGACCCAGGATGAAGGCATGGAAGCGGCTGCGGCTGCTACTTAGCGGGGCCAGTCGGCTGACCCGGCTGTACAGGGCTCCCAGGGACCGGGTAGCGGACCCTGCAAACGGGAGGCACGCTCAGCAAGGCCCCAGGCCTGCTCATGCGGGGCGCAGGCCCTCTCCACTCACCTGGCTTCACAGACGCCTCTACCACGCTCCAGGGGCTGCTCCTGCGCTGCCCGGTGATGAGGTCCTTCCGGAAAGGCTTCAGCCCGTCAGCCACCAGGGCGTGGAGGGCCGGGCAAAGGGTAGTCAGCACCAGGTGCCCCACATCCGGGCTCAGCCGGCTATCTCCCAACTGGGCCTGGAGGTGGCGCGACGCTTGTGAGTGGGTCCTGAGACTGCCTAGCCCGCGTCCACGAGTGCTCCCACCCACCCCCCAGCCACAGGAAAATACGCATCCCCAGCACCCTCCCTCCAGCCACGTTTACCTTCTGAACCAAGTTCCGGGCCGCCCCGAAGTGCGAGATGATTTTGTCCACTGAGGCGCTGACAGCTATCAGAAGACCTGGGAGAGGACCCGGAAGGGAAGACCTCTAAACAGCCAGTCTCCAGAAAGAGGCACCCAAGGGGCGCAGAGTGGCTGGCTTGTGCCATTAGACCCTTAAAGCCCACGGGCACGCCTGCCTGAGAGGCAGATCACGGGAACCCGGAGGCCAGAAGTCAGCTCAACCGACCTTTCTTCTGCTCCTGCAGTTGCCCAGTTCCACTCTGGGCTTCTGCCATCCACAGTCGCTGGGCCTCAGGGACACCGACCAATGTCCAGGAACTACGCACTGGGTGAGGGAAGAAGGACGCAGCGACCTTACCAAGGGAGCCCGAGGACGCTCGCGCCCACACAGGGACCTGCCGTAAAGGAGTCCTGAGAAACAGCGGGCAGGGCTTCGAGCAGGGAGCAGCGCGGAGATCCTGACCCGCCGGCCAGAAACACTGCAGTCTTAGCGCGCGCCGCCCTTCCTCGGCTCCCAGGCCCCACCCCCCGGGCGTAGGCCCCACCTCCCACCTGAGTCTGCGGGGGAGGCGGGAGCTAAGCCCCGCCGGACTGGGCCGCGGACCGAGGGAAGCACGTGGGGAGCCGGGGCCAATGGACAGACGGGCCAGGGCTGGAGCCGTGCCCAGGTCTGAAGGTTGCAAAGAGCCGGAAAGGGGAAACCTGGTCCCGCGCGGAGGAGCCGGCGGAGGGCGCCCCTACGCACCCCTGGGGTGGGACTAGAACCAAGGGGCCCAAAGGCGCCTGGGCTGCGCCCTCCGCCCTCCCGCGGCGAGGCGGATCAGCCCGAACCGCGCTAGTGCCGCGGGTGTGACCCAGGGTCCCTAACCATGACTTTGTCGCGGCAAGCCCGAGTGCCCCGTGTCCAGAGCGGGCCTGGAGAGTGACGGGTACGCAGTGAGGCGCACAGTAACCCCACCCAGCGCCAGCACGAGGGAAGCCAGACTCAGAGGGATTGAAGAGCTTGTGTGGCGTTTGCCTGACTAGAAAGGTGGGACCTAGCCGAGTGCGATGGCAAAAGCTACGAGGGAAAGCTGGGCGGGGGGCGGGGCCTCGATGTGGGCGGGACGAGCGCCCAGCAAGGCGAGCTGGGTCCGTCTTACGTAGCCTGGGCGCAGGCGGCGGGCTTCGGGTCCGGCGCGTGGCCTTCTGAGGACGCGGTGGCCGAGGTGGCAGGGGGACGGGCACCTGGCGGGGCAGGGGGGCCGCGGCAGGGAAGGTGCTACTTCTGGGGAAGAGCGGGGAGAGCAGCAGCGCCAGCTCGGGGCTGGCCAGGCAGGGCAGGGCGCCCCGAGTGGGGGGTGAATACGCTCCCACTGGAGACAGGCGGGCCGGAAGCAGCTGTTCCTCGGAGGGGCTCTGTCCCCCCAGCAGCCGCAGGCGGGCGCCGGGCCACCCGGGCAGAGGTGCCAGGGGCAGGGACCCAGCTGCGCCCACGCCCCCACCCTCCAACAGGGGGCGCCCGTCGGCCGAGAACCCGAAAACTTGGGGCCCGGAGAGCAGGAGGGGACCGGCTGCAGGCGGGATTGCCAGGGCCAGGCACAGAGGGGAAGGAGGACAGCGGGACGCGCAGCCAGGCAAGGAGGAGCAGGAGAAAGAGGGAGCAGAGAGTTAGTCCCCAGCCAGAGGCCCCACCCAGTTCCCTTCCACAGCGATCCCAGACAGAAGGGGCGGAGGTGACGCGGAGTGACAGGGAGACCGCGCGGGGTGGGAAGCTTGGAGGTGTGGGCGAGGCCGAGGGAGGCCCGCCCTCCTCCGCCGCATCCGGCCCCCTTACCCTCCGAGTCCGCTCGCGCGCCAGGCTGCTCTGCCTCCTGCACGGCCGGGACCTCCTCGCCCGCAGCTGGGCTCGCTGCCCTTCCCTCCTCGGGCTGCCCCTCTGCGATGGGCTGCAGCCCGGGCCGGTTCTTCTTTCTCCGGGGAGGGACAGGGGGCGGAGGAGGGCGGGGCGGGACCAGGGCCCAGCCCGCCGGAGGATCCCGGGGCGGGACCGGCGGGGGCGGGGCGCGGCTGCGGGACCTGAGTTCCTTGAAGGTGGTGATCTCGCGGGGGGCTGCGGTGGAGCCGCTCAGCGATCCGCTGGGAGGCAGCTCGGAGTCGGGCGAGAATACGATGAGCCAGTCACTGCGGTCCTTCTTGGCCTGCGGCACAAGGGGCAGTCCCGGGCCCCGCTTGCGCTTCTGGGCCAACTCGTGGAAGGACGTGATGGTCCGGTGGGGCGCCGGCTCCTCGCTGACGTCACTCCTCCTTCCCGGGTCAGTTTTCCCTGCGTATGTTTTCGAGCCAGAATCGGTTATTCCTGTGTTACTGCTCCAACCATCGAATTTTCCAGGTTCGGTTTTCCAGCCAGAGTTAGTATTTCTGTTGGTTTTCCAATCAGAGTTATTGTTCTCAGTGACTTTCCATGCAGCTTCAGTTATATCTGTATCAATTTTCCAAATGGGGTTAATTTTCCAACTGGGCTCTGTTTTCCCGGCATCGATTTTCCCATCCTCCACCTCGGAGAGCTCAGAGGTGGGGAGGTCTTGCTCCCCGCTGTCGTCGTCCTCCTCCAGGCCCGGGGAAGGGAGGTCCTGGCAGATGGTCAGGGCGTTGCAGTTCGAGTCGAGGCCAGGTCCAGGCGGGGAGGACGCTCCGGAGCAGGAATCGGGAGAGCAGCAGAAGCTGTCTGGAGAGCAGGTGTCCGGGCCCGCCACAGCCAGTGGGGAGCCCTGGTCCAAGGGGACGATGCTGGGCTGGGGCTGAGCATCCTCATTAGGCAGGTGCCGAGAGTAGACAGAAACAGGGGACTCATCGGGGCTGAGGTCGGAGCAGGAGCTGAGCGAAGACGAGCAGCCGGGGTCAGAGGGAGAGGCCGCACCCTCCTCTTCCTGCGTCGGGTCCGGCCGATTCTCTAGGCTCGGCCCGTGCTCCTGGCAGCATCGGCAGGGCACGGCTGGGCTGTTGGAGTTGGCATCTACCAGGGTCCCGCCACAGGGGCCGCTGCTCTCCTTGCCTCTGGTGTCGCCTGGGGGAGGGGACGCGCTCAAAGGTCCCTCCCGCAGCTCGGGGCGGCGGGACAAGTGCAGGCCCAGAGAGACGTGCTGGAGGTGGATGTGGTTGAGGTTACAGAGTAAAGCCCGCTGAGGAGACAGCATGGTGCCGGCACTGACAGGGCGGCCTCCGGAGAGCCAGCAGGACCGGGCCTCTCGCATCCACCTACCTGGCAACGCAGGTGCAGTCCTGGAAGACAGAAGTGATGAAGCCAGCTAGGGAGGGCGCCCGCTGCAGGAAGGACACCGAGGTGACCAACAGCGACGGCGGGTGCAGGCCTGGAAAGGCGCTGGCTGCTTTGGAATATTGTAAGTGCGATGCTAATCGCCCGTCGACTGGCCATTATTTTCACTGCAGCGTTTGCAGGTAGAGTTGAATGTAAACCCCGAGGAATAGAGAAGGGCGGGTCAGAGAATGCGGCTGCGCTCTGGGTCTCTGTGGCGGTACCGAGTTCGGAAGAGGAAGGGCCCCAAAGGAACCCTATCCTTTCCGCAGCCATCTGGCCCTGTCCTGCAGCCCACCCCCTTGTGCCCAGAGGAGCCCCGCGAAGACCCCGCCCCAGTTCTCTGAAATGAAGTGAACCAGGTGAATGCAGGAAGGGGGTGGGGGTGGGGAGAGGAGAGGGAGCCGTCAGCCTGGCCTCGGAATCAGCACCTTTCTTTAGTGGTCTGCAACCCACACCCTTGATCGCCCTCGCCCCTCACTCAGCAGCGGAATCTGTCCATTCTCTGCTGGTCTCCATCATCCAACCACCGCCCCACCCTTTTTCTATTCATTTTTAGGGTTTCCCTCCCCTGCCCCACCCATCCACACCGGCAGCCCGAGCCATCCTCACCAGGAGTCCTCTTGGAACCGCTCCGGCCTTGGGCTGGTGGCTCCCGCGCTCCCCGCCCGGCGGGGTACAGAGGGGAGGGGCGCTAGGACAACCCACTCAGACGCACAGCCGCATCCCTTCACGCAAAGGCGTGGCGTAGCGCTGACCCGCCCTCCGCCCTTGACGTCACACCTCTCACATATTCACCCAGCTCAGCTGCTTCACCTCCCAAGGGGCTGGAGGACGAGGCCCGGTCCTAGGCCTGGCTTTTGCATGGCCACCCCCCACCCCTTACTGCCCGATTGTGGACAGAGCCGGGCTCCCTTGAGCAGGAGTAAAAACAGAAGCACAACGGGGTCACACGATAATTTATTGAGCCCCTCCTCCCTCCCTGCCCGCCCTGTGGTCTCCAGGTCACTTTTTCCGCTTGTAGAGCTTGTTTGCCAGCGCCAGGAAGACGGCCGGGGGGAGCGGCGCAGCGTGCTGCTCGATGAGGCTCAGGAGGTGGTTGTAGCTGTCCTCCTCATACTGTGCAAACACAGCCGGCAGCTCCAGCTCCTCGTACAGCGCCTTCACCCTGGCCACCTTCTCAGCGTCCTTCTGCCCGTAATTCTCCTGCAAAGCATCAGAAGCAGGACAACAGACTCAGCCTTCGCCAGAGCCTTCAAGACCTCTGCACTTCCTCATCCTCAGTTTCTACAATGTGTCTCCGCAGTCTCATCATCAGCTTCTGCTCCTCCAGCCTGAAGGCCGACCCTGACTCAGACTCACCTTCCTCTACCCTAGGGTTCCTCGACCTTGACAACGTTGAAATTTTGGGCCAGATCATGGTTTGGGTGAGCTATTCTTTGTTGTTTATGTTCAGCAGCACCCCTCCCCACTACCCACGAGAGACCTTTAACACGTGTCCCAGTTGTGATGACAAAGTTATGCTGTCGCTACCAAATGTCCCCAACTCAGCTGAGAACCGCCACTGCTCTACCCTCTTGTTTTGTTTGTTTTTTTTGTTTGTTGAGACAAGATCTTGCTCTGTAGTCCAGGCTGCCCTTGAACTCACTATGGAGCCCAGGCTGGCCTGCAACTCACAGTGATCCTCCTGCCTCAGCCTCTGAAGTACTGGGAGTATAGGTGTGCGCCACCACTCCTGGTGTCTACCCCCTTTATCAGCCCAGAGACCCCCGGCCTGCCCCTGGGCACCTGCAAGATCTGGCGCTGCTCCGGAGTGGCTCGCTGCAGACACTTAACCACCAGCCAGCTGCATTTGTTGTCCTGGATGTCGGTGCCAATCTTTCCCGTCACACTGGGGTCCCCAAAGACGTCAAGGAAATCATCCTGGACGGGGGCAGCAAAGGAAGGGTGAGGGATCCCAGGCAGGGCAGGAGGACAGTTGAGGCCCATTCAATGCCACAGCCTCTCTTGGGCCTTCTACCTGGATCTGGAAGGACTGGCCCATCTCCATCAGGATCCTCTTGGCATTGCTGTGCTCTTTCTCCCCATCAATGCCAGCCTGCAGAGAAGCGGGAGTAGGTACCACACTGTTTCATCTTCCCGCAGGCTCCATTAGGGTCCCGCCTACTGCCGCCCGCAAGGGTCTCTCCTTCCAGACACCCTTGCCCTCCCTGATCCAGAAGTCCTGACCAGCACTCCAATCTCTCTACCACTTATTTTGGCTGGAACTCCCTGGAGCTCCTCCACCTGGAATGGGTTCCAAATGAAGCCATTCTGGAGGCCCTTGTGAGCCTCAGTCACTCTGATCCTAATCTTTTTGCCACCTTCAGTGTCTTTCAGGAAACAAAGTTCAGGGTAAGCAATTAATACCACTGACAGCCTTTGAATCCAGTCTCCTCCCTCTCAGCCTGAATTATCTGCTCCTCACTCCTGTCCATACTCAGAGACACAGGAGCCACTATGTTCCTACTAGATGCCAGGGGCTTTCATATGCCAGGTTAATCTTTATAATCCTGTGAGACAGGAGTCTGATCCCAATCTTACAGCTGAGGAGACACTCAGTGCTGGCCTAGGTGGTGCACACCTGTAATCCCGGCACCAGGAAGGCTGAGGCAGGAGGATTTCTCTGCCTGTGCTACATAGTGAGTTCAAGGTCAGAGACTAAGTGGCTTGCTCAAGGTGACACAGCCATTCAGTGGGGGTACATGATCATCCCACTTACTTCCTCTGTGCTTTCCTGTCCCAAAGCCCACATCGAGCAGTAAGGCTGAGGAGACTGACTCACCATGTACATGGCAGCAGCCACAGGCAGGTAGAAGGAGTAGAAAGCTGTCTTGTACTTGACAATAGATTTGTACCTGAATATTGGGAGAAGATAAACCCCTCAGAAGCCAACACCCACTCTGCTCCCTCTTCACTGGCCAGACATGGCTCCCACGAGGCTCACCTCTGTTCAGTGTATTTGCTGAGATCCACGTGGTCCTGGGAGGCTGTGATGCCATCCAGAGTCTGCCCCACCTCCGTCTGATAGGCAGTCTAAGGAAAGGAACACGGCCATGAGCCAGGGTTTCTCCAGACACAAGAACGCTGACCTCTGGGGCCTTGCATCCCACACCCCGTCCCAGGTCACAACTGGGCAGTCAGGAACCCAGGCCAAGGCCACTGTAGCAACCTCTCAGCACAGATGCTGGCCAGTAGCACACCTGCAGGAAGAGCTCAAGCAGGTTCAGGTAGTAGGGCTGCTCCCGGCAGTGGAACTTCAGCAGGCGGTAGATACAGGATTCCAGAAGGAGAGCATCGTTGATGGCGTCCAAACCTATGCCTGGCTGTTAGGGCACAGGAAAACAAGTCATTCACCTCTGCCCTTCCTTTCTAACTAGAATTGTCACCCCCAGACACCACCACCAGGCTGTACGCAGTGACTTCCCCATGGAAGAGGGCCCGTCCCTGTCCACACTACCTTCCGATACCAGCAGGCCTGTCCCCGGCGGGTAAGGGATGCATCCACGATGTCATCTATCACCAGGAAGAAAGCTTGCAGCTAGAAGGAAGAGATCCGGGGCTCTGTACTGCGCCTCTGTGGGCAGCAGCACTGCTGCTCTAGATACTCGCTGTGAGCTAGGAAGGACCGCCGGGGTGGGGAGGCAAGGGGTTGAGTTATAGAAGACCTTGAAAAGTGACAAGACCTCTTTGGCTCAGACTCCCCATCTGTAAGATGGGGCCACAATGCTTATTTTCAGGGTAACAGATGAAACTGATCTCTGACATCTCTTATTTTGGGCAGGAACAGGGTTGTACCCAGGCTAGCCTCAAACCTGACGCCTTCAGCACCCAAGTGCTACAAGTGCAGGAGTGTGGGTCTCTGACATCCCTAATCAGCCTTAGATTGTCCCGAATGTTAGCAGGATTATAAAATGCCTTCACATAAGGTAGTCTTGCCAAAAACTATAATGAATGCTTAAAGACTATTTCATCATCAACTGAAAACACTTTGCCAGACATGGTGTCACACACCTGTAATCCTAGCACTCTGGCAGGCTGAGGCACAGGGATTCCAAATTTGAGTCCAATTTGGCAATTTAGCAAGACCCTGGGGATGCAGCTCAGTCAAAAGTGTTTGGTATTCAGTCACCAACACTGCAAATACATAAATATATACATACAAAAAAAGTTAAAAAAAAAAAAAACTTAAAAATCATTTCTTAGAGCCAGGTGTGGTGGCGCACGCCTGTAATCCCAGCTCTCAGGAGGCTGAGGCAGGGAAGATCATTGCAAGTTCGAGACCAGCCTGGGCTACAAAGCGAGCTCAAGGCCGGCCTGAACTACATAGCAAGGCCCTGTCTCGAAAAGAGAAAAACAAAAACAAAGATCATTTCTTGGGCTGGGCATGGTGCTAGACCAGAATTAAGGAGGCTGAGGCAAAAGGACAGCTGCAGTTCAAGGCCAGCCTGAGCTACATAATGAGTTCAAGGCCAGCCTCACCTATGTAGTGAGACCCTGTCTCAAAACACCAAATAAATTAAATTTTTAAAAGTTATTTATACAACTTAACTTTTGTTGACTTTTTTTTTTTTTTTTTGGTCATTGCTAAGGATTGAACCTGGGCCTCACAGACAAGGCAAGTGCTCTGCAACTTAGCAACACAGTCATCTCCTTTCCAGGTCAGAGTAACACTACCACTGATCGACATCCCCAGCCCTCAGCGGCCTCCTTGTTTTGTGTTCCGAGACAGGGTCTCCCTAGGCAGTTCAGGGTGACCTTGAGCTCACTAGTACAAGGAATTGAAACCAGAGAATACTGAGCTACATCTCTACCCCTTTTTATTTTTGATTTTTCACACAAGCAGTTGCCCAGGCTGGTCTCAGATTTGCAATTCTCCTGCCTCAGCTTCATGAGCAACTAAGATTACAGGAGTAGACCACCTCAACCGTGGCATGAGATTTAGGGGATTTACGCTTAAAACATTTTCAAAAACTTTTAGTGGGCTGCCAGTGTTCAGTTTCTGCTTTAGAATAATCTTTTGGAAGGAACACGACAATTTATGGTTGACCTCTGCTCAGAAGGAAAAAATGACATCTTGCTGCCAAATTCTATGGCACTTTTGGCAAAAGAGGTTCTGCTCACTGATTAACCGTTAAGTAATTCACTGTGCCTAAATCGGGCTATAGCACTGGACCTGGGAACACCCCGCCCCGCCCCTCCCCTCCCCTCCTCCCACGGCACCCCCTTTCAAAGCAGCTTCTCACCAGTTCCACACACCAGCCCACAGTCAGGGCCCGCTGCAGACTATCTGCATCCTGTTTCCTTGGCTCCACCAGCTCCCGGAATGCTACCAGCACCGTCAAACCCCGGTGGTACTTGCCTCCGATGGCATTGTACTCTAGGACCTGCGACCAGGACAGAGGGAGAGTGTCAGGGTACACAGAGCAGTGACTGTGATTTTTTTCCTTTGCAACAACCACCTAAATTCAAACTCCCCCTCGAGAGGGCCCTGGGATTGCTTCTCTCTTGATTCTGTCCCGAGTCCTGCAGCACAGCTTGAGGAATTACCAAGTGCCCAGAGCCTAACCATGTGCTCTACGTTCTCTTCCCTAGTACATTTAAAGGGCCCTGCAGCCAGGCGTGGTGGCGCACTCCTGTAATCCCAGCACTTGGGAGCTGAGGCAGGAGGATCGTTGAGAGTTCAGGGCCAGCCTGGGCTACAAAGTGAGCAAGGCCAGCCTGAGCTGCAGAGCAAGACCCTGTCTCCAAAAGACAAAAGAAAGAAAAAGAAAGGGCCCTTCAGACACCATTCTTCTTCACCCCAAATGACTAAATTCCACGCCAAACCCAGAACTCAGGGAAAACAGCTACAGAAGCAGCCGATTTGCTTAGGTTCCCCGCCTGACCACACCCCCCAGCACTTCCTCTTCGCAGTCCATCCCTGCTTTCCCCTCCACTTCCTCCTTCCCATAGTTCCACCTATCTGCCACTGAAACATCTGTGTTAAAGACAAGGCTCCTCACCAGGGATTTAGCTCAGTGGTACAGCACCTGCCTCAAGCATGAGGCCTGAGTTTAATTCCCAATACAAAAAAAAAATTTTTTTTTAAGACAAGGCTCCTATATGGTTGGCCAGAGAAAAGCTCAGAGGAGACCCAGGTTGGGAGCCATCTCCCCCTCCCCCAATGGCATCTCCTCCTGTTAGGGCCTCTCACTGTACCCTCTGCTGCCCTGCTGTCGTCCAGAGCTAACCCAGAGAGATGTCCCTTTCAGTCCTTATCCCAGTATAGAAAAGGTCCCTCCTCCCTTTGCCTTGCTTCCCCTCAGACAGGTGAAATAGACATTCATAAAAAGAATTTTACTAGATATTTCATAAAAATAAAGGAGAAAGCCGCTGGGCATGGTGGCGCACACCTGTAATCCCAGCACTCAGGAGGCAGAGCAGGAGGATCTTTGCAAGTTCAAGACCAGCCTGGGCTACAAAGTCAGCTCAAGGCCAGCCGGAACTGCGTAGCGAGACCCTGTCTCAAAAAGACAAAAAAAAGGAGAAAAAAAGATAGCAGCCCTTTCTGTCCTGGAACGGGGGTTTCTGACAACACAGTAACTTCCTTCTCTCAGCTCCCTGGGCAGACATACAACCTCAGATGGCCTCCCCCCGGCCCCCCGGTATCTGCCACAGGAGCATCTTAACATTTCAGGTTACAGAGGCAAAGATTTAACAGGTTCAAGGAGTCTACTCCCAGGAATGCTGATTGGACAGCCCACTTTCTACACAGTCAAAAGTCAGGGTGACGGGCTGCATAAGCACACCTGCCCCGACCCCAGCCTCTCCAGGGGCGACCCAGAGTCGCTCAGGTGAAAGCGTCATCCCACATCCATCATGAGTCCCCCCAAAGCCCTCGCTGAATCTCACCCACATCCAGTGACAAAGTCTCACTTCTTCCAGTCATCAACCCCTCACCTCCTTGAGCCGGGCAATAACATCTCCTATTTCTGGGTGCCCTGTGTCATCTTCAGTCAGCACCCTGACAATCTGAGAGAAGTGCTGGATGAAATTCTGCATTTCTTGGGCATAAACATCGAATTTCTGCTCTCCATTCATCCTGAGAGAGGAGCAAAGTGCTCTGAGAGAAGAAGAACAAGTGAGAAACTTGATCAGGCACTCCCCTCCCCAAGGCCCCTCCTAACCACACTCACCGAGGCTCCTCTGTCCACACTTGGCACCAGCAGCGGGCACCGTGCCAGGCCCCCAGGGCTGGGCACCCGTGCAGCAGGGAGGGCCTCCGTAGGGAACCCAGCCACCTCTCCCCGGGCACCCAGCAGGGGGCTGGCAGCAGGAAGACCCCCATAGATCTCAGCAAGCGGGACAGGGGCATTGTGGGGGTGGCATGGGGCAGGGGCAGGAGCACTCCCTGCGGGGGCAAGCGCTGAAAGCAGATGCAAGGGGACAACACCTGTATTATCCCAGAACCGAAGTTTTGCCTTCTGGCCTCCCGCAGAAGTGGCCAATATTTGGGTATAATCACAGTAGAAAAATTTGTAGAGGACAAAATATATGTCTGGGTGACTGAGATCCAACACATCTTCACTTAAAATAAAATAACTAAAACTGATGGCCTTCAAGGCTTCTGCGCACAAGGTGGGAGAGGTAGCACAAAGCAGGGGACACCTGGGCTAAGGGGCTGGGGAGGGCCTCAAATCACCCATTGTACAGAAGCCAAACTGAGGCCGCGGGAGGTTTGTAGTTAGGCAGATAAGAGACACAAACCTAGCACCGAGGTCTACCCTCATCGGCAGTGAAGAGGGGAACCCTGACTTTGAGCAACGAGCCGGGGAGTGGACAATACTGGGCTGGAACTCGTGGGTGCTGCGGATGTATGGTCCGCAGCACCGGAATGGGCGTCCCGGGCCTCACAGGAGAGCTGGGACTACACCGATGTACGCGGAACCGCTCCGGGCAGGCGGGGAGGGCTGACAGCAGGAGTGAATTGGGGGTCCTGGCATCTTTGGGGATTCAGGAAAGCACATGAGCAGAGTTGCGAAGTTTCCTCAAACACATAACAAACCAGTCCGATCGACGGACTCCCAAAAGGACAGGCCCGGCACAACAGGCTGGGCTCTCCGGACGGTACATTGCCACCGGAAGTAAGGCTCGGTCTGGGACCTCTGCCTCCAGCCCCAACGCGCGACCACTCTCACCTGTTCTGGACGATGTTCCTGCTTAGTCCAGATTGTTGGCGGGGTAAGCCTAAAAGTGAACGCGCTCGGCGCTGGGCCCTCTGGGTCGGGTAGTTCTCTCTTACCTAGCTGGCCGGAGGTATATGGACCACTAGACTACAACTCCCGACACTCCTCGGAGAGGGCGGGACGATGAGAGCTAGCGCGGCCGGCTCGGTGGAGAATGGCAGCACTGATTGGCTACTTATCCTCGCGTGAGCATGGGGCCCTGGACGACGACCAATGGGAAGACTGCTCGTCTGGCTATAGGCCTGGAGACGCGTGGTGGGTTGTAGGTGGCGTGGGGCGTGAGGCCAAAGTACTAGACGTGAACCTGGCTGGAGTTCTCTTTTTTTTTTTTGAATTCTCAATCTGGCTGTTGCCTTGGCTCTTTGCTTCAGTTTTCATTCTTTTCGCGTACAGCTGATTAGCATGTTAGTACAACCCCAGCAGAACAAACTTACCACTTATTCTAAGTGGAAAAATCATTTTAAACCCGGGATTTTCAGCTGACTCTCATGGAACCGGCTTTCCTCATCCATTGAACCAGGATAGCGGCGTGAGTCATCTGGAGCTGGGCTCGCTCACCATTCATTCAGCACGCAAAAATTACTCACTGCCAGGCGTGGTGCTGTAATCCCTGCACTCGGGAAGCCGAGGTAAAAGCAGCGCCCTGAGTCCTGGGTAGCCTGGGCTACAGAGTGAGACCCATCGCCACTAGGTACCAAGAATATAGCAGGAGACAAAAACGAAATCTGTGCTCTAGTGCATCTAGAATCTAACATCCTGCCGAGGAAGTGGACAACATGTTTAACAAGTGTAGATGATGTAAGAGTGAGCAGGAAAGGACTAGGAAAAGGAGCAGCCCAGTGTTAAATAGAGTAACACCCGGTGGTGACGTGCCTGCCATCCCCGCAGCGGGTGAGGGTGGGGGCTGAGGCAGGAGGATCGCTAGGAGTTTGAGGCCAACCTAGACTTCATAAGGGAGTTCAAGGTCAGTCTGCGTTACATAGTAAGACCCTATCTACAGGTAAATAAATAGGTAACACCCACGTGGGGTCATGCTGGTCAGCATGGGCTACACGGTGAGTTCAAGGCCAGCTTGAAGTGCATAGTAAGACCCTGTCTCAAAACAAAGAAAAACCACAAATAAATAAAGTGAGCTAGGGGCCGGAATATAGCTCAGTGGGACAAGCGCCTGCCTGCCAAGCACAAGGTCCTGATTTGATTCACTGTACCACAAAAAAAGTGATCTGAGAAGGCCTCAATGACAAAATTATATATGAACTGATAAGTCACAAGGCAGCTAGCCTCACCCCCCTCGTGGGAAAACTTTAACTCTCAATATTTCTCTCGTTCCTTTACCTGTTCCACTTCAGTTCCCCTCGGCCACAAAAGCTGCCCCCGCCCTCATTCGCTCTCGCAGTTCACCTGCTTGGGTCATTCTGACCTGGGCCACTCCTGCCGTTCAGGCTTCTGGCCTGGACGCCCACCCCGCTGCTCAGGGCTCAGCCTGTTCTGGCCAGGGACATCTCCTTACCCCACCCCACCCCCGCCAGAGAAAAGAGCTTAAAGGCCCACGCTTTCCTCTGCTTGGGGCTACCTTGGTCCGCTAGGTACCCTGCTACTCTGTCCCTCCCCCAATAAAGACTTCTTTCGTGTCAGAAGGTCTGGTCTGGTTCCGTGTGGGGTCTCGGTTTCTGTCATGAACAAATCAGTGATATATTTTTAAAAAATCAAAAATTTAAATAAATAAAAATCCTTGCTAAAAACAAATCAATGCTCTCAGCAAGGCACATGGCCTCTACCAAGTCAGGATTAGGGTTCTTGTTTGGAGACCAGTGTGGCTGGATAGAAGGGAAGACAGTACGCGGCGGACTGAGAGACAGCAGGGGCCCCTGGGCCGCTGTGTGGACTCAGCCTTTCACTCTGTGAAGGCAGCACCCGCGGGCACTGAGCACCCTGCGTCTTCCACATCCGCGTGGCTGCCTACTTCTGAGTATGCTTTGTGGAAGCAGAGACATTCCTGGACACTGAAACCAAGGCCTCATCCAAGGGAGACAAGCACTGTACCACTGAACTCCACTGCCAGCTGCTTTGCTTTCTCTCTCTCTCTCCCTTTTTTTCTCTCTTTCTTTCTTTCTTTCATGATATCTCATCATCTCCCTGTGTAGTTTCAAACCGGCCAGCCTGAACTGGCCCCAATTTGGAATCTTCCAGCCTCAGCCTCCTGAGTCCTGGGGTTACAGGTATGTTCCACCATGGCCAAGTCTCAAAAAATTTTTTTTTGTTTTTAAAGGCAAAGGATGTACCTCAGTGCAAAAGCCTTGATTAAGTATAGTTTCTGGTTGGGTGTAGAGGCGCACACATGTAATCCTAGCACTTAAGAGGCTGAGACAAGAGGATCGTGGTGAGTTCAAGACCAGCCTGGGCTACAAAGTGAGCTCAAGGCCAGCCTCAACTGCATAGTGAGACCCTGACTCAAAAAGACAAAAAATAAGTAAATAAATAAATCTGATTTCTGATTTTGTATGTTTGTTCCTTTCTGTCCTGGGGGCTGGACCCAGGGCCTTTACACTGAGCAACATCTCCAGTCCTTTTTATTTTATGTATTTATTTTGGAGACAGGCTCTCACTAAGATTAGTCTCAAACTTGCAGTCCTCCTCCATTAGCTGCCCAGAGAACTTGAATTCCAGGTATGCACCACCATGCTAAACTCAGACTTTCTGCCCGGCGTGGTGGCACACACCTGTAATCCCAGCACTCGGGAGGCTAAGGCAGGAGGATCATCGTGAGTTGGAGACCAGCCTGGGCTACAAAGTGGGCTCAAGGCCACCCTGAACTGCATAGTGAGACCCTGTCTCAAAAAGACACAAAATAAAACTAAATTCAGACTTTCTGTTTGAGCTGATGAGAAGTTTGGGACATTGGCTGCACAACAGTGTGAATGTACTTGATATCCTGAACTGTACATTTCAAAGCCATCGATTTTTATCTGATGCACAGTTCATCACAAAGGATGGCCCAGACCAACGCGGCTTCACACCGCTCTAGCAGTGTCCTCCCTTGTGTGAGTGATGGATTTCAGGGAACTCAAGGTAAAAATTGTGAGGACAACCAGGCCCTCTCACTGGAGTCTAAGATGCATTGTTGCTAGGGCAGGTAAAAGGCGGTCCGCAGTGGTGTGCACTGTACTATTTTGCTGTCTGCATAAAGAAGGTAAAGATGGTACATCATTGGTATCTGACAGAAATGTCAGGGACGGTGCATCAAAAATTCAGCACCTGGTCAGGTATTGTGGGGACCTGAGCAACCAGGGAGGCTTGGTGAAGAAGGAGGAGAAGCTCTTCACCCATATTTTGTACCTCTGCAACTTGTATATTAAAAAAATAGACAACACGTTATGAACAAATGCTGTGGACACAGGGCCATACCCCTGCGCTCTCCTGCAGTCAGAGGGGTCGCTGTGTTGCATGTGCAGACAGCGAGGACTCGGTGCTCTCTTGAAACAGCACTCACAGGCTTGCACCACATCGTTGTCCCACAGCCTTGCAAAGGTTTATTATCTTCCCTACAGATGACGAAACTCAATTCCTGGGGCGTTGCGAGGAGGCAGCGCCTCCCTGTCGCTGTCACCAGGGACCTGAGGCTCTCGGGCGCCCTCTGCAACCAGACCGGGGCCCTTCAGGGAAGGCTGGGATACCCAGGGCCGCAGAAAAACGCGGCCTTGGGCCAGCAATCAAGCACACGCTGCGGGTGTGTGAGCCCTGGAGGCCCTGTGTGAAGCCTGGCTGTACCGGCGTCTGATTCTGGGAGTTTGTGTGTCGGGGTGGAAAGCAGTTAAGGCAGAGTGTGTGCATGAAGTGTCTGTGTGCGGCGTTGGCAGCCTCAGCCTTGACTCAGCTGTGCCCCAGCCTTAGCGCTGGAAAGCCACTCTGACCTCCTCCTCCGCCACAGTGCTAAATCTCTCCTGGGCCCTTCTGTGTCCTGGACACAGTTCCTCCATTCGTTAAACTGGTCAGAGCCCGGTGTGGTGGCACACACCTATACTCCCAGCTCTCCAGAAGCTGAGACAATGGCTGTTTGTGGCTGAGTGTGTCTGAGTGTGTAGGTTTGCAGCATGGGCACAAACCTGATACACCTGAAGGGCCAGGGATCTAGCTCAGTAGCACAGCACCTGCCCAGCAAGCGTGAGGTTCTGAGTTCGAGTCCCCAGTCCCTCCCCCCCAAAAAAGCAAAAACTATTTTCAAAAAGCTGATATGCCTGTTCTGCTTAGATTCTAGTGGGTCCTTGTCCTTCCAGTTTCCTCATCTGTGCCCTCCTGCTCAAGAGTGTCTGGTCCAGGGCTGGATGTGGTGGCACACACCTATAATTCCAGCATGTGGGAGGCTGAGGCAGGAGGATTGCTTTGAGTTTCATGCCAGCCTAGGCAACATAGTGAGTACAAGGCTCATCTGAATTGCATAACAAGAACTTGTTTCAAAAAAACCCAAAAAAAAGGTGGCAAGTCCTGTGACAGTCTGCACTCACTTGCAAACTCAGAGCCAGCCACCCTGATTCTACACTTTAGCCTCGCAGCAGTTCAGTGCCCCTGTTCCTTGGCTGCACAAAATGAGGGTGGCTTTATGGTACCACTGCCTCTCTATAAATCCCTTGGGACCAGGATCTCTGGGATTTGTGTTTTACCAGAGGGTCCAGAGTCAGTTCATAATTTCTAGGCCCACCTTAAAGTGCCACGTCTCTCCCCAGCTCTCCAAGCAGAAGGTGAGTCCCCAGCCCTCACAGTGTGCTGCATTCTCCCTGTGACTGATCTTGTTTATCTTCAGTTGTTCTGTCCTGTATACACTGACAGCCCGGGACCCTGTGCTCATTCTGCCTTGGGAAGTCCCTGCTATTGTCTAACCCTTTTTTTTTGTATTGGGAATCGAACTCTGGACCTTAGGCTTGCCAGGCAAGCATTTATGCCACTGAGATATATCCCTGGCATTTTCTCTTGAACTTGCAGTGATCCTCCCATTTCAGTTACCTGAGCACTGGGATTACAGGTGTGGACCCCCATGCCCAGCCAAAGAGGACAGGGCACTGTGTGGGCCAGAAATCTGTTTAACTCGTTCTTTTGCAACTCTGATGAGGTGCCTCCCTGCCCTTACCTTAGGACCCTGAGACAGTCCTAAGAAGGATGGAACGGAGCTGAGTGGTGACTCCCTGGGGCCTGAATCTCAGCTCCACAACTGCTGGCACTACTCACACATGCACGCACATGTACACTATAATATATACACAGTGGGACTGGGAACTGAACCCAGGACCTTCCACTAAGCTGCATCCCAATCCCACGTAGCCCAAGCTGGCTTGGAACTTGCAGTCCTCCCGCCTCAGCCTCCTAAGTGCTGGGGTCACGAGTGTGTGCCACCACGCATGACACTGACTACAGGTTTTTTTTTGTTGTTTTTTGGGGTTTTTTTTTTACTACAGGTTTAGTCTCAGACAAATGTAACAGGCAAGGTGCTTTCTGGAAGTGGAGGACTCTCTCAAACGAGAGCATCTGAGAAGTATTTCTTGACAGGATTATGTGCCAAGGGGTGGGTGACAGGGTGCTGGTTACCCACAAGAGATAGTGAATCACCCCAGATCTGGTCACAGAGGGGTCGTTGCCCCCTGAACCTAGATATGGGAAGACAATGGTCCTGGAGTCTGCAGAGAGGGCTCTGGAGCTGTGGTGATGGAAACTCCACGGCGGGGCGAGGAGCTGTGTGAGCCCAGCCTCGCAAGCCCATCTGGCCTCCTGCAGGGGCCGCTTGCCACTGGCCAAACTCCGCAGAAGCCATGGGCAAAGCCTTCAAAGCCACTGGCCCTGGAGCAGAGCTGAGAAGGGTAGAGAAGGGGTCTGCAGCGGCCCCTAAAGACGAGCGGCCCAGACACTCAGTTCCTCCTCTGCACACTCCTCCCTCCCTCTTCATCCTCCCTTTCTTCCAGGTCGGCAGGATAAAGGCGGGCAGTGTACACGCCAGAAGTACTAAGCAAACAGATCCATTACTTGTCTGGATGTTAATGATTAACTGGAATCTGAGTTTATCTCAAGCCTCCCCGCCCTCCATCGCCCGCACCCTGCGCCCCATTACCTCCAGCTGAATTCATGCACTGCTCCATCGCTGTTGTGCCTGCTCTGGGCTCTGCACCCAGCAGCACTTGGCCACATCCCTGTGGCCACATCCCTGCCTCAGCTACAAGGCTCTGCCCTGCGCTCGGGGTGCGTGGCCACATGGCAGCTCTCCCTCTCTGGCACCAGCACAGTCTTCCTCAGAGCCTGGCCATGTATGTCCAAGTCCACAACGAGCTCCTTCTCTCCCTTTGTCCCTGGTGTTTTCTTCTTACCCTTCAATCTCAGTTTAGACATGTTAACATTAAAGAGACCCTACCCACCCACCCCAACTAAAATACATTCCCAGCCGGGAATGGTGGCGCATGCCTGTGACACCAGCCCAAATGCAAGCCTAGCTTGGGCAACTTATTGACTTAAAAAGAACTTTCTCAAAATTAAAAGAATAAGAATGGCTCTGGTTTCAATCCTTAGTACTATAATTTAATTTAATTGTGTTTTATTTTGGGTTTTTTTGGAGACAGGGTCTCCCATCTCCCTGTGGAGTTCAGGCTGGTCTTGAACTCGCTGTATAGCCCAGGCTGGCCTCAAACTTGTGGCAATCCTTCTGCCTCAGCCTCCTGAGTGCTGGGGTTGCAGACACGTGCCACCACTCCTGGCTATAGTTTAATTGAAGTCATTCCTCTGCTCTCCCTGTTGGCCCGTGTGTTCCAGAACCATGATCCTTAATAGCACTGATAGGGGGGCGAGGATATAGCTCTGGCATAAGTGCTTTCCTGGCAAGCCTGAGGTCATGAGTGTGACTCCTGGTTCCGAAAAATAATAATAATTTTAAAAATTTTTATACAAAATTACAAAGTGTAATTATACATTCATTTCCTTGATACTTCATTATAGCGTCTCTCCCCTCTGTACTGTTGTAAATTCCTCTGATGGGAAAGACCCCTTCAATACTTTTTTGTTTAGCTGGGCTTGGGTTTTGCATTACTAGGGACTGAACCCAGCAAGGGCTGAGCTATATCCCCAGGACTTTTCACTTTTTTCTTTTGAGACAAGGTTTCACTAAATTGCCCAGGCTGGCCTCAAACTTGCAATCCTTCTGCCTCAGCCTCCCAAGTAGCTAGGATTATAGGCATGTGTCACCGGGTCTGGCTAGGCCCTACCTGTTTTGCTCACTACTCCATCCTCAGGGCCTGTCAGGGAGGAGGTACTCAATAAGTATCGGAAGGCCGTGAACAGGTTAAGGGTAGATAATGTGATGAGGATGAGGATTGACCAGGATGTCACCAAAGCCCTTCCAGAGAATCCTGCTGTTCGTCAAAACTAAACCCACAGCAAGAGTCGACAACAGTGGCAGCAAGGAAGTACCCACAGGGACTGCCCCACGCCACCCCAAAATAGGGCCTGTCGGGATTCCCAAGAAAGAAGCACTAAGTGCCAGGATGATGGGTCTAAAAGCACTTATTGGGGGAATTTCCACTGAGGGAGCTGCACTGTATCTTCTCAGTAAGGAGCAAGACAAAGAATGTCCTGCTGGGTAGGGGAGGGGGTTGGGTTATACGGGTTTTGTGCGGGTTGAAGGAATTTGCCTGGGGCGAGGCTGCCCCTGTGTTTAGCGACCCCTTGGCAAGCAACATCCTGAGGTTTAGCAACACCTGGGAGTGTTCAAGGGCTCATCTTGGGTGGTGACAGCCTCTGTCACAAAGTGGTCTCTGTATTTCTTGGTCCAGACAGAGAAATCAAGTGGGGAAACCAAGGGCCTGCTCATCTGCCCAACGATCAGAAGGCTCCCCCTTCTACTTCATCACACTTAGGGGCTTCAAGAACCCTCTGCTCCTGAAATGGATTGAAAATTGGTCAAGAAAACTGGATGAGATAGGGGAATGGCAGAGGCAGGAGCAGAGAGCAGAAGTCGCGGGGAGGGCTCTGGAGGACGCTGCCCTGGGTGTAGCCCTTCTCCATTCTCTGGCTCCTGTAGATAAGACCAGCAGCAGTTTTGTCACTTTCGGCTCCCGGCGCCCGCGTTTTGGAACCATGTCAATTCCAAACGTACCCCAGCAGTTCTGCTCATGGAACACACAGTCTCAGAGAGACTTAGCCAAGTCCATCCTCGCTGGAGCTCCAGGAGGTGAGAAGGGGAACAGAGGAGGAGATAATCATGGGACTCAGGAGTAGGGCAGAGGACTGGGGTGGATCTGCGTCTGTCAAAGTGCAGCCCCTGGTCTGGGCCTCCTGTTCCAGTCCTGCAGGCGGGCCTGCCGGGAGCCTGCGGCATGGGGGCCACGGGGCACTGCCATGCATGCTGCCTGGACTCTGGTACTTGGCATACAAGCTGGAGAGACACTAGTGATACTTTAACTAGTGTCACTGCGCAGCCCAGCTCAGCCCCAGCCCCTGGACCTCAGGGTTCAGACACAGTGCGAAGCAGACCTACAGAGACGAGCTCGGAGTGCAGAGGCATGGAAGGTGCGGCTGTCCACAGGGCTTCCCGGGACCAAACTAAAGCCCTGGGCCTGGGGCAGTGCCAGTGGCCTGTGGAAACTGGAGGTGGGGGGAGGCTGTTGCCAGGGGTTGCCAGAAAATAAACAGGGACCTTGGAAGAGGGAATTGGGTAATTACGGTATGGATACTGAGGTGCTACTATGAATATGGTGGGGGGAATGGGGTCAGAAGTCAGTTATAGTGAGGTGACTGGAACTTGAGCCTAGACTTGGTCAGATCTAGATTGAATCCCATCTTGGTTACTTAGAAACTGCATGATCTTGGGTGATACAGTTCACTGTTCTCTTTTTCCGAATTGTAAAGTCAGGATATTACAGGGCATTTTCACACCTGCTCTGTAAGTGCCTTGGTCATGTGTACATGAGGCCCACATCCGCACACGTGGAAGTACCTGCAGAAGGCGTGCGGGAGCTGAGATGCAGCCCCTGAATCCCTTCCATTGCAGGGCCGGCGGGGTACCTGCGGCGAGCCAGTGTGGCCCAGCTGACCCAGGAGCTGGGCACCGCCTTCTTCCAGCAGCAACAGCTGCCAGCTGCCATGGCCGACACCTTCCTGGAGCACCTCTGCCTGCTGGATATCGACTCAGAGCCAGTGGCCGCTCGAAGCACAAGCATCATCGCCACCATTGGTAAGGCTGCTCAGTGTGCTTCCTCGGCTTTGCTATCCTTTGAATTATTCATTTTTGTTGTTGTTGTTTCTTGCAGCACTGGCTTTTTTTTTTTTTTTTGACACAGTCTCACTATGTAGTTCAGGCTGCTTTTGAACTCGCTATGTAGTCTAGGCTGGCCTTGAATTCACAGGGATCCTCCTGCCTCAGCCTCCTGACTGCTGGGATCACAGGCGTTTGCCACCATTCCCAGCTATCTCCAGCCTTTTTATTTTATTTATTTACTTTTTTCTGACACAGAGTCTTGTGTGTTGCGAAGTTGCCCAAGTTGGGCTCAAACTATGATTCTCCTGCCTCAGTCTCCCAACAGGCGTGCAGCATCACTTCCCACCATTCAACAAATATTTGTTGAGCATCTAGTAGGAGAGACTTGGAGCCCAGGGCAGTTGGAGGGGGTGCAGATCAGAGAAGAAAGCAGGCAGCAGTTCCCTTAAGGAAGTGACACCCTAGCTAGACAAAACAACAAATAATAAAAATTATTGCAAAATAAGTAGTGTGTTAGAGAGTAGTAAATACTATGGGGGAAAAGAGAAATGTAGAGTGTAGTAAAGGGAGTCAGAGATTCAAGAAGGGAGGCAGGTTGCAGCCCGGGGGGGGGCAGGAGTCACTACTGTGCAGAGACCTAAACAGGGGAGAATTAGTTCTGCAGACAGCTGGAGAGAGGGCTGCAGGTAATGGAAGCGCTCAGTGAAAGGGCAAGGGCAGCAGAAGGCAAGAGACAGGAGGAAGGGAGGACAGGACGGGGCTCCCCAAGGCGTTGTTGGAATGAGGTTGTCCTCCACATGTGGCTGAGACTACACAGTCTTGAGCAGGTGGACAACCAGCTCTGTGTATGTATTTATGATTGTATGGCTTTTGGTTTTTTGAGACAGGGTCTCGCTATGTATTTCAGGCCAACCCTTGCCTCCCAAGCGCTGGTATCACAGGCGAGCGTCACCACGCCCGGCTGTTTTAACAGAACCAGTCGGTGGCTGGACTGAAATAGATTGGGGGTGGGAGGGGTTAGGGCAAGGACAGAAGCTGCTGGAGCGGCACTTCTGGCTCAGCCCGGGTGGTGGCGGTGGAGGCGTGAGAAGTGGTCACATTCTGAAGGCGCCGTGAGGACGGAGCCCACAGGATCTCCATAAGGACGGATCAGATGGACCGGGTAGGAGTGAGGGTGAGGAAGAGAGGAACCGGAAGGCGGAAGGCAGCGGTGTTATCACCTGGTGTAAGGACTGGTGGAAAGTTACAGGGGTTCATCAGGAGTCCAGTCGGAATGTGTCGAGGCTGAAGCGCATTATTAACCATCCAGGGGAGCCTGGAGTGGGGCAGACCGGTAATTCCAGCACTCAGGAGGCGGAGACAGGAAGATTTCCAGTTCAAGCCCAGCCTGGATTACATAGTGATCTAGCGAAACCCTAACTAAAATAAAAATTTAAAAGGGCGGGGTACGTATCTCGTTGGGAAAGCCCTGGGTCTCCAGCACACACACACACACACACACACACACACACACACACAACTGAAGACACAGAACCAGAGAATGAGAGAATGACCAGGTCTATTCTGAGGGGGGTGATGGATTGGTCGTCGCCAGGTTTGGCAGGAAAGTCGTCTGAGCGGAGTCTCTGGTTCCAGGGCCGGCGTCTCACTCCGTAGAGCGCCTCAAGGAGATGATCAAGGCCGGGATGGACATCGCGCGACTCAACTTCTCCCACGGCTCCCACGAGGTGGGGAGGGGGGGGTTGGCCGAAGGACGCCCGGGTCCTAGATATTTTCCCCTGAAATCCCGCCCCGCTCCGCCTCCAGTACCACGCCAAGTCCATCGCCAACATCCGGGAGGCAGCGGAGAGCTTCGCGACGTCCCCGCTCAGCTACAGGCCAGTGGGCATCGCTTTGGACACCAAGGGGCCTGAGATCCGCACCGGGATCCTGCAGGGGGTACGAGGCGGGGGCGTGGCCGCTCGAGGGGCGGGGCGGGGCCGGGCGAGGGGCGGGGCCGGGCGAGGGGCGGGGCCGGGCGTGGAGCTTACTTCTCCGGCTCTGGCCCTAGGGCCCTGAGTCCGAAGTGGAGATTGTGAAAGGCACCCAGGTGCTGGTGACTGTGGACCCGGCCTTCCGGACTCGGGGGGACGCGAACACAGTGTGGGTGGACTACTGCAACATCACCCGGGTCGTGCCGGTGGGGGGCCGCATCTACATTGACGACGGACTCATCTCCCTTGTGGTCCGGAAAATCGGTGCGGGCGCGCCAGCCTCCCTGATGACACCTGAGCGCTGAGCACGGTCCCCGCCCTGCCCTGAACCCCTGTACTCCGCATCCGTCTGGGAGTCACGCACACCCAGACTCCTTACCCTGGGGCGGGGCTGAGCTCGTGAGTTGGTCATCTCTTACACAGATTTCCATCTGGTAGCTAGTGTGTGGGACCCGCGAGGGCAGACAGGAGGACACGGTTCCCATCTCTTGGGGCTCATCCCCGGCGCTCCTTGTCTTTACCCGGCACTCTCTGCTGAGGGAAGCACGCTCTCTCCATGCCCTCAGGCCCAGAAGGGCTGCTGACTGAAGTGGAGAGTGGAGGCATTCTGGGCAGCAGGAAGGGCGTGAACTTGCCAGGTGCGCAGGTAGACCTGCCCAGCCTGTCTGAGCAAGATGTGAAGGACCTGCGCTTCGGGGTGGAGCATGGAGTGGACATCATCTTTGCCTCGTTTGTGCGGAAAGCCAGCGATGTGGCTGCTGTACGGGATGCCCTGGGGTCGGAAGGACAGGGCATTAAAATCATCAGCAAAATTGAGAATCACGAAGGCGTGAAGAAGTGAGCCTTTTATCGTCTTTTTCTGCCTGCCTCTCCCTGGCATATCCGGGCTCTGCTCCAGCCCTGATTCCTCCATCTGCCCAGGTTTGATGAGATCCTGGAGGTGAGCGACGGGATCATGGTGGCACGAGGGGACCTGGGCATTGAGATCCCGGCCGAGAAGGTTTTCCTGGCTCAGAAGATGATGATTGGGCGCTGCAACTTGGCGGGCAAGCCCGTGGTCTGTGCCACACAGGTCTGGAGTGAGCCCGTGGGGCTGGGACGCTCTGAGGTCTTAGGGACACTGAAGGAGAAAACCCACACCTCACTGAGGCAGAAAACACACGCCTTGTGTCTGACCCCCAAACAATGAAGTTAGGCAGAGATACCATGACCCCGTCTTTTAGATGAGGAAACCCAACTGCCAGGGCCACACAGCTTGTGACTCCAACCCTGACTTTAAGCGGTCTGTGAGTAGAGGCATCAGAGTAGTGTGGATAGTCTCCCCAGTGGAGTATGAGTCCTCCAACACTGCCCCCCCGGCACCCCCAGATGCTGGAAAGCATGGTCACCAAGCCGCGGCCTACACGGGCAGAGACGAGCGATGTGGCCAATGCTGTGCTGGATGGGGCCGACTGCATCATGCTGTCTGGGGAGACCGCCAAGGGCAACTTTCCAGTGGAGGCCGTGAGGATGCAGCACGCGGTAGAAGCTTAGAATGAGAAGCAAACGGGCGGGCAGGGAACCAAAGCCCTTCTGGACCTCAGTGCCCCTGCCCAGCCTGACCTCCTGCTGCCTGCAGATTGCTCGGGAAGCAGAGGCCGCAGTGTATCACCGGCAGCTGTTTGAGGAGCTGCGCCGGGCAGCACCCCTGAGCCGTGACCCCACAGAGGTCACTGCCATAGGTGCTGTGGAGGCTGCCTTCAAGTGTTGTGCTGCTGCCATCATTGTGCTGACCAAAAGCGGCCGGTGAGGAGGATGCCGGGAAGCCTAGACGGGGTGCTGGGTCCGGCATGGGCAGCAATAGGCCACAGCCTGGGTGTGGGCTGATCCTCAGGGATGAAGAATATTGCCCTAGGGTAAGAAGAGAAGCCCCTTTGAGAGGAGGCCGAGAAGCAGGTGTTGGAGTACACTGGGACTTGTGCCAGTGAGCTGCAGGGCACTGGTAGGGCACACCTGGGGCTGGAGGCAAGTCCTTTTAGCCCACAGAGCTTTACAATGCTGGGGAGTTGCTCAAAGGCTCAGTAGGTCTGAGTTCGAGTCTTTGCTCTGAAACTCAGCAATGAGACCTTGGGTAACTCATTGGGTGGCATAAGCCTGTTCATCTCCTCAGGCCTGTGAATTAGCCATTTGTTCCTCACGGGGTTCTGAGGATTAATAAGAGAACATTAAGTTCTATGTAGAATCAAGTGCTATATAATGTATATTCTCTAAAACTTTTTTCTTTCTTTCCCTTTCTTTCCCTTTCTTTTTATTTTCTTTCTTTCTTTCTTTCTTTCTTTCTTTCTTCCTCTTTCTTTCTTCTTTCTTCCTTTTTTTCTGCCTTTCTTTCTTCTTTCTTCCTCTTTCTTGTTTTGAGACAGGGTCTTGCTAAGCAGTTCAGCATGTCTTGAACACTACATAGCCCAGGCTGGCCTCGAATTCATGGCTATCAACCTGCCTCAGCCTCCCAGGTGCTGAGATCATAGGCATGTGCTACCATGTCCGGCCATTCTATGTTTCTGAGAGTTTTGTGTGCCTTTACTATCTCCTGCCTTCAAGGGCTGGGGATATAGCTCAGTGGCATAAGCGCATGCCTGGTAAGCGCAAGTTCCTGTGTTTGATCCCCAGTACCACCAAAAAAAACAACAACAACAACAACAACATACTATTTCTTGTCTTCCTTGTGTGTCAGGAAGGGAAGGTATTCTTATACTGGTTTCACAGGGTGGGACCCCAGGCCCAGAGAAGTACGATGACTTACTCGGGGTCACATAGCTTGTTGGCAATACCTTGTTTACTGGTTCAACACCCTTTTGCTGCTCTGGACTGACCTTCTCTGCCTCCTCCAGCTCAGCCCAGCTTTTGTCTCGGTACCGACCTCGGGCAGCAGTGGTTGCTGTCACCCGCTCTGCCCAGGCTGCACGCCAGATCCACCTATGCCGAGGGGTCTTCCCCGTGCTCTACAGCGAACCTCCAGAGGCCATCTGGGCGGATGACGTGGATCGCCGGGTCCAATTTGGCATTGAAAGTGGTGAGATTCCAAGACCTTCCTTCCTCCCTCCCTGGCACTTACACAGAAGAGCCCCGAACTAGCTTCCCACACCTGCAGAGCCTTGCCTACCTCCTCTGCTCCCAGATTTTCCCTCCAAGAGTCACTAAGACTGAGCAGTAACTCTGACTCTAAACAGGGGGAGGTTAAGCTGAGCCATGAAGAGGTTCAGAGGGCAGGGCCCAGCTGCTGCCTGCACCAGGTGGCTAGAGCCCATTGTGACATTGGAGAAAGCTGGAACATCTGGAGCTAAAATTGAATTCACAGCTGTCCTATAATCGTATCTGAGCTCTTCTTATCAGCATAGTCTCAGCTTGCTACTTAGCAAGATGTACACCATTCCACTCAGGGACAGGCAGCTTTTACACACCGTGGTGGTCATGTTCCAGCAGCGCCCCAGTTCCCTTCAGGCTCCCCATTCCCTTCAGGGTGGCCTTGAGGTGGAGCATAGGGCAGCTTTTGGTGACGGGGCTGCCTTGTGTCCCTCAGTGACTGTCATCTTTCCCTCCCCTAGGAAAGCTTCGTGGCTTCCTCCATGTTGGGGATCTGGTGATTGTGGTGACAGGCTGGCGACCTGGCTCTGGCTATACCAATATCATGCGGGTCTTGAGCGTCTCCTGAGAGGGCCTCTTCCTCCAACCCAGCCCTCCCACTCCCTGTCCCCTCCTCCCCATTTGGCTCCCTCCCCACAGGGCCCCTTCTCTGTCTCTGCACTCCCACGCTCCCTATCTCAGGCCACATCTGCCATCTGGCCCCATTCTAGGGCACTTCTCCTCCTCTCTGGTTCTCATAGACCCTGCAAGTCTGTGTCCAATTATGCACTGGCTGCCTGGCAGCACCGATCCTGATCCCACATTCTCTGCATCCAATCCCTAACATGTCCTGATCCTTTAATCTCAGCTTGGCTGGTTAATTCCCTTCCTCCAGGGTTCCCACCCTTGGGGTTGGGGAGAGGAGACAGGGTCATCTTGTCTACAGCCTCCCCAGAGTCACTATTTCACAACATTTTATGTCCGTGCAGCCCATCATTTTCCTTTGTGGCTCTCATGATCATCTGGGGATGATGCCACCTCCTCCTGACGGCCTCCAGACAGGACAGGTTACCCCCTTGCGGTGACTGATAGAGACATCAAAGCATGCTTTGGGGATGCTGGGGTGAACCAAGAGCCAGCTGGGCAGGCTCATCCTGTCCAGCACAGCCTCGGTGCTGGGCTTGCAGACTACTCCCCTGGCCCCTGAAATGATACCTCATGCCTGGCTAGGTCCAGGGTCCACTCCTGCACCCAGAAATGCCTTCATAGCCACTTTATTCCCACACATAAACCAGGAGCCAAAATGAGTATCTATTTTCTTTTTAAACCCAGCTATTTGAGAACAATAATAAAACTTCTCCCATACACCAAGAACCCCAGAGCTCTCCCCCCAGAAGAAAGGAGATTTAGGGCCCTGGTCCCCCACACTCTTTGATGCTGCAGAAAAGGAGAGAGGAAAGAAGGGATGGGTCAGGGATTACTCTTGTCCCTGAGAAGGCAGAGGGGCTGGCTGGGCTGCCCTTCCCTGGGCTGGGATGCCTCGGGCCCTGCCCTTACTCCTGCACCAATAGCAGACCCAGAAGAGAAAAACCCATCAGTGAAAACCTCTTCCTCCCCTTCTCAGGCAGCCCCTCCTGCCCTTACCTACATAGGGAGAGGGTTCAAATATTGCTGATGGCATTGCTCAAGGAGCACAGAAGCTGGCAGGGGGAGACAGGTAGAGTAACAGGTGAGCAAAATAACTGAGTAAGACAAAGAAAAGGGTCACATCGGGTTCAGCTACTTACCCCCACCTGAGGGAATCTAGGTTAGCACACTAAGGAGGTACCAGCTGTCCCTTAGCTTCAGGGGAGGACACCGCAGGGGTGGCACACAGGGAGGAGGCAGCTCCTAGCTTAAGCAAAGAGAGTCCTACCACACAGACGGGTGGGGTGCGTGCTCCCATTCAAAGGGTGTAGATTTGGAGGGTCCACAGGTGGCAGTCAGAAGCCAGAGGTGGACGCCCACACTCAGGACCCAAGACATTTGACAGAAGCAATGGAGGCACAGGTAGTGGACAGTACCCAGCTACACTAAAGGACAGGAAGATAAGCACACCAGGCTGGCCCTGTAGGGCCATTGCCAGGGAACAGAAACATCTACTTACTTGGCAGTGATGGTGGTGGCAAGTACTTGTGCTTAATAAAGGGGGCTCAGGGCTCAGGGGCCCAGACCTGCACCTGGCAGGACCAGGGCCAGGAAGTACTCTGGGGAGAGGTCTCTGAGTCACTTCTATTTGGCAGTGGAAACATACAGTGCCCGGCACGGTGCCTTCACCGTAGTGGGCTTGGTACACAGGACAAATGGGTGAATGGACTAGGCTGTCAGACAAGCTGTGGCTGTTTGAGCTTAGGGTACAGAGCACATCTTCCTGGTGACCCAGGGAGGCACTCCCACAGGGCAGTCTTCTGAGTCCTCTGGGTCTCCCCAGAAGCGTCTGCCCTTGGGCACATACTGTTCCACCCTAAGAGCTAAGGCCTGTGTAACCAAGAGTTTCACATATTGGCAGAGAGCTGGGGGCCCCGGGGGGTGGCTGGCTCGGGCACGGGCGGCCTGGGTGGCTGGGCTGTCCCTGGAGGCTTGGTCAGGAGCCCCGAGGGGGGCAGGCGCTCACTTCCCGAGCCCTTCCGCCCAGGAGAGCCATCACCTGTCGCCCGCTGAGGCAGAGAAGGTTGGGAGGCTGAGAGCGGGCGGCACCGAGGTCCTAACCTCCGCCCACCTCCTCCTGGAGGAGGGCCCAGCAGGGACACCTGGGAGCGCCCTGCGCGGGAGAGGCTGGCATGGAGGGTTCGGGCCGATGGGGCAGGCAGACGGGAGGTGGATGCCCACGGCCCCTGCGCCAGCAGAGGGCCAGCTCGGATAGGCACCAGCGGGGAGGCCGGGGAGCCTGCTGAGCGCCGAGCAGAACGAGCCAGGAGGGCTGCTGCTGGAGAGTCGGGGGAAAGGGACAGAGGGACCCGCTGGTGAGTCAGGGCAATGGCCACGTTGGAGGTCACAGCAGCTGCCTGCAGAGGTGCGTGAACCAGTGGCTCCCACAGCACTGGTTTCCCGCTGAGCCGAGCTCCTGTGCCTGGGGCCAGGCCCCGAACACCCCGGGCCATGTCCCTATCGTGTTGGACCAGGTGCTGCTCCATGATGCCACTGCTGCTGCCTGGACTTGGCTCTGAGCGTTTTCGCTGCAGTATGGAATTCTTCTTGCCTAGAAGTTGCCCCAGGAGGGAAGAGTTAAGGATAGGGAAGGAATCCAAGATAGAGGTTGGATAGCAAAGAAAGTGAGGCTATTTGGGCGGAGTCAAGGGCTGTGGGTGGGCTTCAGAGTAGGGGCTGGGAGGGGTCAGGAGTATGGAGGAACCAAGGGGAGACGACTGGAGACAGGTGGGAAGGAGTGGGTATGACTCAAGGTGTGGGGGTATATTTGTTTTGGTACCGGAATCGAGCTCAGGACCTTGTGCTTGCCAGGCAGGTGCTGTACCACTGAGCTATATCCCTGGCCCAAGATGGTGAGGTTGAGAGACTGGTACTCAGAAGGAGGCCTCAGGGCATAGGAACTCGGGTGATGTCTCCAGGGGTAAGACATGCTGAGGACAGTGAGCCAGTGTTGAAAGTCCTGCTGGGGACACTTGCTGGGACTGGGGGGCAGGGGTTGGAATGTGACACTGAAGTGCTGGGCCCCTTGCTATGGAGATGGGATGAAGCACAGCCAGGACCCAGAGCTCACAGGGTGAACAGGCCTCACCAATGCGGCGCAGCCGGTCCATGGCCACAGTCTCAAAAGCCCGGCGCATCATTGGGAACTCCTCAAGCACAGCGTTGAAGTGGTCCACGCTGAGGGAGTACAGACGGCAGTAGGTGTCGGCCCGAACACTGGCCGTGCGCCGGCCCCGAGTCAGCAGGCAGATCTCTGCAGAAGTTGGAAGGAGGCTCAGAACCATTGTCCTCAGAGTCCACCCTAGACTTGGAAACCTAATGCTTACTCTGCCCCCCACTCAGAGTCCCTAAGTGCTCCAAGCCTTGTCTCTCTCCGGACCTGCACAATTTCTGTGCAACTCTCTCAGTCTTTACTCTCTTCATATTAAAACTGACAGGCATAGCCAAGCATGGTGGCAATGCCTGTAATCCCAGCACTTGGGAGGCTGAGGCAGAAGGATCACTGTGAGTTTTAGACCAGCCTGGGCTACATAGCAAGACCCTGTCTCAAAAAAAAACAGGTCTTGCTGGCCTCTAGACTCCCAGTGACTCCATCCACTTTCATTCTCACCCCAGATGCAGCTCCACGGCTCTATCCCCAGGGGCACAGCTGGGACAGCTCCCCTGTGTACCTCCCTTCCCACCCCATAGGATGAAGAGCAAGGACCACCCTGGAGAAGAAAAGCAGTGCCCAAGCGGGGAGGGCAAAGTGCAGGTCTTGGGTGGCTCGGGGCTGGGAGGTTACATGAGCCTTGAGTCACTGTGGGCACCAGCTCAGAGCCACTCCACCTCACTGTCACAGGCCAAGTCCTTGAATCATGTCACCAGGGCAGCACCATAAAGCTCAAGCCCCTGGGACAGCTCTGTTCCATCCCTATCTTTTCCTAAAGACCCCTTAGATGTCAGTGGTTAAAAGTCCCAAAAGGCCCTCCATCCCAATAATTTCCAACCTGGCTATGCAGGAATCTCCTGAGAAGATTTTAAAACTCTAGAGCCTGGGTCCCTGGCCCAGTTCCCCTCACTTAGCAGGACTAGGCTGGAGCACCAGGTGACTGTGCAGCACAGCTGGGTAGGGACCGTGATCCCAGGGAGCAGTTGCCCTCCATATAATGGTTGTGGCCCCACCACCCTCCCTGAAGCCTGCTGACCCCCAAAGTAGGATCCATCAGTCAGACGGGTGTCCCGGATGCCACGTGCCAGCACACTGAGCAGCCCGTGCTGGATGAAGTACATCTTCCTGCCCACAGAGCCTTCCCGCACCACAAGGTCCCCCGGCTGGAAGACCTCAAAGCGTAGCTTGGTGAGAACTGCAGTGACAAAGCTGGGGTCGGCATGGGCAAACAGTGGCATGTGGGCCACCAGGCCCCTGCAGGTGAAGTTAATGATCTCCTGGGCAGAAGAGGGGCCTGTCAGACAGGTTGTGCCCCCGGCCAAAGATGCCCCCACAAACCCATCTGTTTCCAGAAACTCCACCCTTTGGGTCAAGATCTGCCAAAATACAAGGTGCTGCATGGGCCCTGGGCCCTCCTCAAGCCCTTGTCTTTGGAGAACTTCCACAGGGCCCACGGAATCATCCCTCCAGCCAGAAACCCCTGCAGTCCTCCCATGGATGCCCAGCCCTCTTCAGATGCTTAGGAAAGACTTCAGCCCATCATCTCCTTTCCCCCAAATACTTGGGGCCCTCTGCAAATCTCCCTCCCCATAGGAGCACCTGCTGACAACTACCCCCACCCTAGACAGCACCTCCAGGCCTAGATCCCAAAAGAGCCCTGTTCAGGCCCAGCCTGCCCCACCTCTCGCAGTGGCTCACTCAGCTCCCCCAGGATGCTCTCCTCATTGAACATCTTGCCCTGGTAGCGGTGCTCATAGTACTCGTGGATACGCTGCCGGGTGTCAGCGGGCAGCTTGTGGAAGGACATGTACTGTTCCACCTGCTTGTACTTCAGGGCCAACCCACGGCCAGCAGGAAGAGGACACAGGGCATATGGAAGGTCACAGATAGGTCAGACCCAGAGATGTGAGACATGGAGCCAGATGTAGGTGCACAGGGCCACAAGAACGTGTGAATGATGGTGGGTACAGAGATGACATATACCACAGTGACAGGAAAATGCAAATACGGGCAGAGGAGGGGTCCAGTGACAGAGGGATAGGTCCAAACAAGGAAAAAGTCACACAGGGCATGGAACAAATGGACATGGGGCACGGAGGAACACAGAGATCCAACAGGAGCACACATCAGAATGGGCCTCGAATTGAGCTACCCGGTCTCCAGCACCTCCCCATCCACCCCTTCACTCTCCTGTCCCTGCTGACCTTCTCCTGGTACTGGCGCCGGGAAGAGTCCAGGGACTGGATGAGGGCGGTGGCGTGGCCGATGAACATGGCGTAGCACGTGGCGCCCACGATCATGCTGAGCATGGTGAGCCAGACGTCAGGCATGCCCACAGGAGCCTGCTGCCCATAGCCAATGCACAGCATGTGGCTCATGGCTTTGAACAGGGCATGGGAGTACTGGCGGCCCCACGAGTGGTTCTGGGGGGCAGAGCAGATTGCAAAGATGGGCATGGTTCTTTCTGAGCTGTCTTCTGCACCTGCCCTTTCTCTCTTTTAGTTCTGCCTGCCCCTTCTGCTTCAGACCTTCCTCCTAGGTGGCACCTGCTTGCTTCTGGGGTCCCCAAAGCAAAAGGGAATTCTTGTAGATTGGGGGCCTGGGCTTTGGTGTAGATTCCTTTCCTTGGCTATTTCTTCCAACATACAGGTACTTCTGGATTTCTTACCCTTCTCCTCCCTCCTCCCCGCCTGCGCCTATCTTCTTTCTTGATCATCTCCCACCTCCTGCTCCCAGATGCTCAGGCAGAAGAGCCCTTAGAAAGCCCAGGAGCGGCAGAGCTGTGGGGACTTCTCACCACCATGCGGTTCATGGAGACCCAGCAGTCGGGAGGGAAGTCCTGCAGCATGGGAACCAGGAACTGCAGACAGCCATCCCAGTGACAGAGCAGCAGCATCATCCCAATGAGGTTGAAGATGCGAACCACAGCGCTGGCCAGGTCATAGGTCATGTGAAAGATCTGAGGAGTCCGAGGAGGGGCTGCTGTGGACAGGAACCCTCCCTGCTAGTCCTCCTCCAGTCCTAGCTTTGCAAATTCTCTCTCTCTCTTTTTTGGTACCAGGAATCAAACTCAGGACCTTGCACTTGCTAGGAAGGCACTTGTGCCACTGAGCTACATCCCCAGTCTTGCAAATTCTCTTTGAACTTCTACCTTGCTGTAGCCTTCCTGAATTTAAAAAAAACACCACGTGGCTATCATTTATTTGTATAATTTTATAACATACATATAGAGCTAATACAAGGTAGGTTGTGCTATTAATCTCAAGGTGTGTGTGTGTGGTGCTGGAGAATGAATCCAGGGCCTTGTGCATGTTGCATGTGCCTGGCAAACATTCTACCACGAGCTACGTCCCCAGCCCTTTTCATTTTTTATTTTTTGGTACCAGGAATCAAACTCAGGACCTTGCACTTGCCAGGCAGGTGTTTGTGCCACTGAGCTACATGCTTGGCCCTCCCTAGCCCTTTTTGAGACAGGGCCTCACTAAGTTCCCCAGACTGGCCTTGAACCTGTGATTTTCCTGTCTCAGCTGCCTGATTAACTGGGATTACAGGTATGGACTTCATGCCTAACCTTTATTACTCTCATATATTATCTCTTCCAGATAGGAAAATTGAGGCCAATGGTTTCTTGTAGATTGTAGTCCCAGAACTTCACAAGTATTACTGCAGAGACTCAAATAGGTCCAATGCACAAGTTGCTCAGGTGTAGACTGGATAAGAGGAGAGGGGAATTTCACAATGTAATGCCCCCAGGGCATGTGTGTAAGGATTAATGATCACTTCCTTTCCAACAATAATAAAAGCTAATTTAACAAGAATTTACTGTGTTCCAAGTGTGTGTGTGTGTGTGTGTGTGTGTGTGTGTGTTGTGTGTGTGTGCGCGCGCGCTACTGGGAATTGAATCCAGGGCCTTCATCCCCTTTTTATTTTTTATTTTGAAACAGTGTCTTGATAAGTTATTAAGTTGCCCAGCCTGGGTTTGAACTTCTGATCCTCTTGTTTTATCCTCCCAGGGTGCTGGGATCACAGGCATTCACCACCACACCCTGACACATTTCTGAGTACCTTATATGTATTAACAACTTTAACCCTTTTTTTTTTTTTTGGTCTTTTTGAGATAAGGTTTCACTATGCAGTTCAGCCTGGCCTCAAACTGGCCACGGTCCTCCTGCTTCAGCCTCCCAAGTTCTGGGATTACAGGTGTGTGCCACCACTCCGGCTACTACTTCAATTCTTAAAACTAGAGTGTAATATTCTTATCTTAAAGAAGAGAAAACCACTTCCTCATATATTAGTGAGTAATAAATCTGGGATGTGACCACAGGCAATGAGATTTGAGAGCCTCAATGATGAACAACTAAACTCTTGCCCTGAAGCTCCAGCTCCAGCTTCTCTGTACACCATCTTCTACCCAGCATCAACTAACCCTAAGGTGGGCTCCGCCCGCTTGCTGCCCATCCTCACCGAAGGCTTTGTTACCCAGGCCCTTATTCTGTCCCGTCCCTGCTTCTACCTCACCAAGTTTGGAAAGAACTCGCTCATGGAAGGCCCACCCAACTGCCCTACCCCATAAAGTAAGTCACCAGGAGCCCCACCCATACAGCCTGCCCTTGAGGGGTCTGTGAGCCCCCTGCCCACCTCCCTGCCCCACCTCCTCCCACTGGTGTATGTATCGGATGAGGCGAGAGAGGCGGAGCAACCGCAGCAGGCTGAGGATCTTGGTGAAGCGAACAATGCGCAGGGCCCGAGCTGTTTTGTAGACCTCAGCGTCCAGCCGGGGCTCCAGCTCCACCACCAGGAAGATGTAATCCACTGGGATGGAGGAGATGAAGTCAACCAGGAACCAGGTACGCAGGTAGCGTGTGCGGATGGCCCGAGGTGCCAGCAGGATCTCAGCGCCCTCCTCCACCACAATGCCCGTGCGGAAGTTGAGCACCAGATCCAGTAGGAAGAAAGTATCAGAGAGGACATTGAAGACAATCCAAGGGGGAGAGTTCTCTTCTTTGAAGAAAGTGATGCCCACAGGCAGTACAATGAGGTTCCCCACCATCAACAGCAGCATGATCAGGTCCCAGTAAAACCTAAGGTGGGAGTAGGATGGGGACTAAGACCACCATGATATCTCATCAGCCAGTAGACTGACAGAAGCTAGTCTGGCACGGCTGGAAATGGGCAAGAGTACAGGATACAGAATAACCACTTTTAGCCCCTGGGAGTGAAACTGGGGCCACTAATTGGAAAACAGGTTGGCATTATCTGGTAAAGGCTAACATTCAGATTTCTTGCCACCCAGAACTTCCTTTCCTAGGTGAATACACACCCAAAGGAAACATGTGCTCCAGGGGAAACATTGTGGGAATGCTCATAGTGGGACTACATTTGAGAACAACCCAGATGTTCATTACTAGAAAATGTAAACAGCCGGGCATGGTGGCACATGCTTGTAATTACTTTCAGGAGTCTGAGGCAGGAGAATTGCTGCAAGCTCGAGCCCAGCCTGGGATACATAGTGAGTTCAAGGGCAGCCAGAACTACATAGGGAGATCCTGTCTCTAAAAAGAAAACAGGGCCAGGGATATAGCTTAGTGGCATAAGTGCCTGCCTGGCAAGCATAAGGTCCTGAGTTTGATTCCTGGTCCAAAAAAAAAAAAAAGAAGAAGAAGAAGAAGGAAAAGAGAGAAATGAAAAACAAAAGAGACAAGTGAACGGGGTGTGGTAGCACATGCCTCTAATCCAGCACCATGGGAGTCTGAGGCAGGAGGGTCCCAAGTTTGAACCCAGCCTAGGCAATTCAGCAATTTGGTAACGCAGATAGCTACCACATGATCATTACTATATAAGATTTATGCATAATTATCAAACATTTTTCAAAAATTTAAAGATAAAGGGCTGGGGATATAGCGCAGTGCCACAAACACTGCCCGGAAGTGCACAATCCTAAGTTCGAACTCCAGTACCCCCCCAAAAGGGAAAAACTTATACAGTGCCCTGAGCTTATTTCACAGGGTTGTTGGAAAAAATTTCCAACAAGACAATGGATGTGACAGTGCTGTACAAGCCCCAGTTGGTGTTATGACTCACCCAGCCTTTATTTGCAGACCTCTGAAAAGGTTGCTGCTTCTCTCACTGCCAGCTCTCTGCCCATGCCTGGCCTAGGACTTCATGTACCCCCTCAGCCTTCCCCACCCCACTCCTCTCGCCAGCATAGGTGGACCCATGAATCCTGTTTCTCTGTGAAAACCTGCTCATCCCTGTCCCAGGGTGAGGGTGGTCTTTCCTGCCTCCGGTCTGAACTGAGCTTTCCGAGTATGTCCCTCCCCTCCCAGCAGCTGGGGTGGGTGTTGCACACTCGGAGGAGCTCTGCAAGGGACCCCGAGGCAGCATGGCTTGATCTCTGTGTTTCTTTCCTTCTCTGACCTCCCTGTGCCCACTGGACTCTGGCTGAGCCAAGCAAGGGCATGCGCAGGGGAGACTACACTGCTGTGGCAGAAGCTGCAAAGAAGAGGTCAGGAGGGAGCTGGGGAAAGCCTCATTCGGATGAAAATCATTGGATAATCGGAGAGACTCAATTTCCTACAGTGATTTTAATTCTAGGACACGTCTAATCCCAGCATAAGCCTAGGATACAGTCCCTCCTGACTGCCTGTCAAATCAATTTTTTTTTTTTTTTTTTTTTAGCCCCTCGAAGACTCTGAGTGGTTCCCAAGTCCAGCCTCCAGGAAACCTCTCAGGCTGTGAGCTTTCATTCAGCAACAAACCCTGGATCCCCCTCCCCCTTTCTCCTGGGCTGCTGAGGAGAAATCCTGAGCTGTGAGACACTGGGCGAGGGAGGGAAAGAGGGTTTGCCTAACTAGCAGAGCATCTTCACAGCCTGACTCACGGGCGGTCACAAGCCCAGCGGGTGATGCAGGAGAGGCGATGGGGAAGAAGCGGATCCTAAGAGGCGCACAGCTCCTGGGGCTGTGCCTGAGGGTGAACTGTAGGAAGGGAGGGAGCATCGCGGGAGACCAGAAAAGGTGTGCGATGCGGGGAATGAGGCAGGAGAAGCCAAGAAACAATGGGAAGAAAAGGAACATTTAGAGAGAGTGTTTGTCTGGATTCACGACAATGTCTGGATCTCCGATTGTGTTTCCAGCCTCCAGACTCACACCTCATCCGGTTTCTTTTCTCTTCCCTGCAAACACCTCCACCTCCTCCGAAAGCTGTCCTTCATTTCCCCCAAGGACAGGGCTGCCGTCCTCCCCTAGTGACCTTGATGTAGAGGTACAGCCTGATGGGGACTGAAACGGCCCTACCCCCATCCTCCGTTCCTCCTCTCCGGGAGTCGCCAGGCGTTGGGTGGTGGTCGTGCTGGGCCTCAGTCGCTGGGAACGGGCCCCGCCCCGCCGCGCCCCGCCGTCAGCACCAGGGACAGCAACCGAGCTGTGGTCTCGCCCCCTACCCCCTCCAGCGCCCCTATTTTTTTCCGGCCCGCCTGTCCCGCTGAACGGGGCAGGTGCTAGGGGTGAGAGTGGGACAGAGCGGAGCTAGGCTTCTCCCTCAGGCTGACCCTGGGGCTTAGGATACGACATAATTTCCCAGATGCCAAAAAACAGGACTGCAGGACGCAGAGGCTCCAGACACGATAGTGTCTGGTCCAGAGGGGGTCCAGAGAGGTCCTGGCACTGGAACTATAAGGTTTCTGGAAATCCCTGATGTCGCCCTGCCCGGTCGGGCGCTCAGCCTGACAAGTCACGTTGGACCTGTGGCCGGGGATATCCTGCCCAGGAATTCCCGGGCTAGGTCGGGGGAGGTGACTCCTGTCTCACCCGGGACACCCGTGTGACAGCGGAGGGTGGGGTGGGCTTGGACCTGCGTCGCTGCCCGTGGGGTGGGATCGGTGTCCCCTCTCCCTGCAGGCCCCTAGTACCGGAAGTCGCTGTAGGGGTGGATGATCCAGGCCCCCGCCGACTTCACGCGCTCCTGCTCGATTTCCACTGCTTTGTGGCTGCCGAACACGCGAAGCGAGAACTTGTTGACCGTGGGCTGCAGCAGAGTCCCGAGCGGCCTCCTCTTCGGCTCGGACGCGGACCCCAGGGTCGGACCCGAGGCCGCAGGAGTCGGCGTGGGAGCCGCGGGAGGCACCGCCTCCAGCCCAGGGGTCGTTCCCTCGCCGACCCCCGCAGCCGGCCGCTGCTCCGCCTCCATGACGCCTGCCGCCTATGCGCCCGGCCTCCAGGACTCCGCCGCAGCCATCAGGGGCCCCAACCCCTGGCACTGGGAGCCGGCGCAGCCCGGGGCTGGGAACCTCGCCTCGCAGGCTGGAACTGCCAGCGCGCGGGGTGGAGGGGGTGTGTGCGACAGACGGGCGAGCGGCGCGCGATACTGCGCCCCCTGGCGGGGCCACGCGCAGACTGCGGGGGGGGCGCCGAGGTGGGTGTGGCCTCGAGGTCCGGGGACAGCCGAGGAGCAGTTGAGGGGGGCGAAGGCGTGGCCTAGAGCTCCCAGGCTCTACCCACTGAGAACCGGAGGTGGGGCGGCCCTCAAGTGGCGGGAAATCCGGCCTGGGTTGTGCTGCTCCAGGGAGGGGGGAGGTTGGGGACGCACGGCCTTCTGTCCCGATTCCGTCTCCTCTCTGCACTGTCCTAGGCACATTCTTCCCCTCTAAACTCCATAGTCGCTCCAGCTAGCACACTCCTAATGCGTCCCTCCAGCCCTCACCAAAGGCGACGCTGCCCCCCATCGCGTGGACGCTGAGCACACAAGGCAGAGTGCAAAGGCCCTAGCCTTACAGCCGCTGCCCGAGAACAAACCAAGAATAGGCATTTAGAGTGCTGTGGGATGGTAAATGCTAGATATTTGGAAATATGCCGAATTCCTCTCTTTGTATTCGTTTCTTATTGCCACTGCTCTATTTCAAGCCCTCAGCACTTTTTCCACTTAAATTATTTCAGAGACCTCTAAAAGAGTCTTCAATTCCCCCAGTCCTAATCTTTAAAGGTACTAGGCTGGAACCAGGGATGCCGTAACACTGAGCCACATTCCTGGCCTTTGTATGTTTTATTTCGAGTTAGGGTCTCTGTAATTTGGCCAGATTGGCCTCAAACTGGAGATCCTCCTGTCTCAGCATTCCAAATGCTAGGATTTGAGGCACTGCATCACTGCACCAGTCTCAAGTAACTTTCTTTCTTTCTTTTTTGCTTTCTTTCTGTCTGTCTTTTTAAGACAGGGTTTCACTATGTGGTTCAGACTGGCCTTGCACTCACTTTATAACTCATTCTGGTCTTGAACTTGCAACAATCCTCCTGCCTCAGCCTCCCAAGTGCTGGTATTACAGCTGTGTGCCACCACACCTGGCCCAACTCTTTATTTACACTCTCCCAGTTTCCTCTCTAATTCGGCTTCCTGCCTGACACTGAGGTTGGGGGGGGTACCGGGAATCAAACTTCGGATCTTGGGCTTGGTAGGCAGGCATGCACTTTTGCCACTGAGCTGTATCCCTGGCCCCTGACACTGAGATTTTTGCTGAGGTTATATTGCTTCAGGGTCCTCTTCAGGAGTCAGCACCAGTGCAGAAGATGAGACCAAAATCAAGAACTGCAGTATGACTCCTTTTGACAGCTTCCTTAACTAGCAGCAGACCGGGTACTGCTGGCAGAACTACCTGGATTCTCACCAGTCTGTGTGCTACTGGTACCAGCACGTGTACAGGTCCTTCTGCTCCGTGCCGAGTCTCAGCCTGGAATGAGAGATCTGAACTGGCTCCACCCTGCTCCTCTGTCCTTTTCTTCAGGGGTAAAAGAGAAACCTGGGTATATGATGGTCCTTACCCCAGAACCCTGAAGCATAACTAATTATAAAAACTGAATGAAAAAGAAAATCCAAATGTATCTGTATCACTTGTGTAAAGTCCTTTTTTTCCCCCTTGTCTTTTTGAGACAGGGTCTCACTCTGCAGCTCAGGCTGGCCTTGAGCTCACTTTGTAGCGAAGGTTGGCCTCAAACTCGCAATGATCCTCCTGCCTCAGCCTCCCGAGTGCTGCAATTACAGGCGTGAGCCACCATGCCCGCATTGTAAAGTCCTTCTAAATTCTCCATAAAATCACATTTAAACACCAAGCCAGGCATAGTGGTATAATCCTATCACTTGGGAGGCTGAAGCAGGAGGATTGCCATGAGTTGGAGGCTAGCCTGGGCTACATAGTAAATTCAAGGTCAGCCTGAACTACATAGCAAGACCCTGTCTGGAACAAATAAACAAACATATTTAAGTCCCTTACCATGACAAACTAAGGTACTGCAAAATTTGGACCTAGTTTTAGTTCCTCTCTGCTAACAATCCAACTTTAAAAACTAGGAAAGCTAGGGATGCATCTTGCTGAGATGTGTTGTTCTGTCTTATTTCCAGACCTTCACAAATGCTAAATTTTCTCTATTTGGTATTCTCCAATTCACTCTCCAACAGCTGTCTCAGATCTCATCTCTTCTAGAAAACCTAGAAACACAGTTGTAGTCTAGAGCTTTTTCCCCGCCCCCTTTTTTTGAGACAGGATCTTGCTATGTAGTCCAGGCTGGGCTCAAACTCAGCAATTCTCCTGCCTCAGCCTCCTCAGTGCTGGGATTCTGGTGGGCCTCCATGACTGTATCTTCAGGTTATTTTTTTGCCCTTCCAGTTTTCCTTTGCTATCTTCAGGTTATGTTGTTTCTCTTTCAGTTTTCCTTTATCTTTAGGTTATTTTGTTTCCTTTCCAATTTTCCATACCTCCTCTCTCCTTTTCGCCCTGGTATGAATGAACCCAGAGTATGGAATGAACCCAAGGCTACATTCCTAGCCCTTTTAAATTAATTAATTAATAATAATTATTACTAGTTTTTTTGAGACAGGGTCTCATTATGTCATACAGGGTCTCATTATGTAGTTCAGGCCGACCTTGAGCTCACTTTGTAGCCCAGGCTGGTCTCGAACTTGCAATGATCCTCCTGCCTCAGCCTCCAGAGGAGTGGGATTACAGGCGTATGCTACCACCTCAGTTTTTTCTTTAAATCTCTTGGTCTAGTTTGCTTGTTTTCCTTTCTGTTCAAGATTCAGTAAACAAGCCAGGCATGGTGGCACACGCCTGTAATCCCAGCACTGGGAGGCTGAGGTTGGAGGGCTGCTGAGAGTTCGAGGCCAGCCTGAACTGTATAGTGAAACTCTGTCTCAAAAAGGTCCAAAAAAGAAAAAAATTCAGTAAACATATGGTTAGTACTTATCATGTAAAGGACACAGATCTAGTTTTCAAATGGTTTTCCTCCTTCAGTACTCAGTTCTTCCCTGTCCTTCCCAGCCATACACCCACCATACATGTATAACTTTAGTTCAAAACGAAAGGTGGGAGCCTCTCCTTGCTGGGGTTAGGTGAGTGAACTGGTTTTAAAAATGCGTATTTTATTTATTTATTTATTTTTTTTGGCGGTACTGGGGATCGAACTCAGGACCCTGCGCTTGCTAGGCAGGCGCTTATTCCACTGAACTATATCCCCAGCCCCAAAAATGCGTATTTTAAAAATGCAGAATCAGACCTGACCATCAAGTTTCACTAACCAGAGTCACATTTGACTAACAACAATATTTCATGATACTTTTTTTCCTTTCTTTTAAACCTTCAAAGCTGAGCAAGCCGCAGATACCTGTAGGAAAAATACAAGAGTGAAGAAGGAAGGTAAAGGACAGGAGGCGGGGCGCCCCATCCCTGCCCCACGAACTTCCGCACCAAGCACCTCGGCGCAGGGCGGGGCTTGCCCACGCCCAAGAACTCTATTGAGCACGTGGTGACGCGCGCGGCCCTGGGGGCGGAGCCCAGGGGCAGCTGGGAGGCGACGCAGGACGTACGCGCGTGCGTACGTGCTCGCTCACAACGGCGGCGGCGGAGCGGAGAGGCCGGAGCCGGAGACCGAGCTGGGATCGGGCCCCGGGCGGGGGCGGTGCGAGCGGCGCCCAGCGGATCCTGGGAGCGGGGACGGAGCCGGGGCGGGCGGGACTGGAGCAGAGCCCGGGAACGGGGCGGGAGGGCCCAGGGTCCCGGGTTGGGGGGGTGGAGCCGCACTTCGTCGCCGCGGGGGTGCCGGGACTCCGGCCGCAGTGCCGCCGCCATCACGGACTTCCTGTGGGACAAGCGCACGGGCCTCGCCGCCAGAACGGTGAGCGCGCGGGCTGGGGAGCGCGGGGTCGCGCGGGAAGATGGCGACTGTGGGCGGGCGGGGACGGGATGGGATTGGGGGCAAGGGACGGGGGCGAAGCTGAAAGGGAGGAGGAGTGGGGAGGAGAGGGGAAGGAGGTCGGCCTGCCGTGGAGGTGCCCAGGAAGACCCACCCAGGAAACTTGGGGAGGAAACAGTAGGGGAAGGGCAGTGGGGTAGGGACAGGCGTGCTTCCGGAGATGCAGAAGAGCAGAATATCGTCAGAGTTGGACCAGGGGGCCAGGCCAGGCCAGAGAAGTGTCATTTGGAGCATAGAGGCAGAGTCTGACTCCAGGATTGGTGTTGAATTTCTTGAGTAAGAAAGGGGATGAAAAGGTTCCGAAATGTGGACAGGTGGCTTAGAGGTGCTTTCTGGGAAAAGGCCTGTGAGCGACTTCGACGGCAGTTTATATAGGGTGAGATGGCATTTGTGTGGCCGTGCTAATCAGGGTTTCCTTACCTGCAAGAGACTTGTGCTTCCATTCTTGATTTCCTGCCAGCACCGTTAGGCCAAGAATGCATCAAATATCACCTTCATCAGTTTGAGGAGGTTGGGAAGAAGTTGCCTAGAATGGCAGCCAGATGTTGGAGTTGTTAAAACCTGTGCACTCCTGGTCTTCCAAACCACTCTCCAAGCTTCTGTCCCAAGGCTTTTTATTTTGCCCCTCTCATCTCTTCTCGGATTGTGACTATGATATCTCTTTGATATATTTTTTTATTCCTTGAAGGAAAACTGCATTTGTGAATTGTACCATTTCATTTCTCTTTAGTGAAAGAGCCCGTGTTCGGCCAAGTAGTGCTGATATTAACTAAAAATTAGTTTATATTTACTTCCTAGTCATAAGGCAGGAGGGGCCAGATAGAAAAGTACAGTTCTGGTCTACTGTATTAAAACTTGTCATGAGAGCTGAGAATGTGGGAAAGTCATAGAACAGTTGCCTAGCATGTATCAGGCTTTGGGTTTGAGTCCCTCAGGGTTACAAAAAACAAAAACAAAATCACGTGCTGAGATTTGGCTAAAGATATGATTAAGAGATCCTCAAGGCTTTCTTGTGTTTGGTATTTGCCGGCTGTGTGTACAATTCTGGGAAACTGGGAGTTCTGCCCTTGATACAGGTGGTCTCGTTGAGGGGATTAGGTACACTCTGTAAAGCTTTATTCTGTTAACTTTGAGGAAATCAGAGTGGCACTGATATATAGCGTATAGTGCAACAGTGATGAATAGTGTGGCTGTTGCCATCAGCCATGCGCTCTTTGCTGTAAATGAGCTATGGCTCAGACCTGAGGTTGCTTCTGGAGCTATGTTTGAAGAAAATCAGGTAGAGCAGCTGAACTGAGAAATTCTTTCTATAAAAGTATCCAATCCAAATTAACAGGTTACTATATTGATAAGTCGCAAGGCAGCTAGCCTCACCCCGCTTGTGGGAAAACTTTAACTCTTAATATTTCTCTCGTTCCCTTATCTGTTCCACTTCAGTTCCCCTCAGCCACAAAAGCTCTCCCCGCCCTCATTCGCTCGGGCAGTTCACCTGCTCGGGTCATTCTGACCTGGGCAACTCCTGCCATTCAGGCTTCTGGCCTGGACGCCCACCCGGCCACTCAGCGCTCGGCCTGTTCTGGCCCAGGGACATTTCCTTACCCCACCCCACCCCCGCCAGAAAAAGAGCTTAAAGGCCCACGCTTTCCTCAGCTCAGGGCTACCTTGGTCCACTAGGTAGCCTGCTACTCTGTCCCTCCCCCAATAAAGACTTCTCTCGTGTCAGAAGGTCTGGTCTGGTTCCATGTGGGTCTCGGTTTCTATCATATATATACTCCAAGAAGGAGGAATTGTAAACACAAAGAAAGCCTGAGAAAGTTGTGTGTGTTAGGAGAAAAGAGCAGATAGTTGGGCACAGTGGCACACACGCTGAGGAGGCTGAGGCAGGAGGGTCCCCATTTCATGGCCAGCCTAAATGGTTGGGTGTGGTGGTGCATACCTGTAATCCCAGCACTCAGGAGGCTGAGGCTGGATGATCGCTACAAGTTTGAAGCCAGTCTTGGCCACATAGTGAGTTTAAGGCCATTAACTATATATTGCAATGCTGACTCAAACCTCCACCAAAATGAGGTTAAACTACTTAGCCTTTAAAAAGCCTAAACTCTTCAGACCTTGTCTCAAAAAACAAGACAATTTTAAAGAGCAGAAAGCAGTTTAGTAACATTGGAGCAACCATTGCTTTGAGAAGACTTCTGAAAACTTAGAGCTTTCCCTGTTGTTTCTAAAACTTCTCCTTCCTTTTCAGATGCCTCATCCCCGAAGGTACCATTCCTCAGAGCGAGGCAGCCGGGGAAGTTACCATGAACATTATCGAAGCCGAAAGCATAAGCGGCGAAGAAGTCGTTCCTGGTCTAGTAGCAGTGACCGTACACGGCGGCGCAGGCGAGAAGACAGCTACCATGTTCGTTCCCGGAGGTGAGGCCTCAAGAAGAGAAAATGACTCCGGATGTCACATGTGCATTTGTTAGCAAATAAATATTGGTTATGCACTAAGGACACTAGACCGAGCTGCTGGCTCAAGGTGCTTTGCAGATTGTGACAAGGGGAGGGCGTGCAGTTCAGGGTCAGGGCCTTGCTGTGCATGTGTCAGTCCCTGGGTTCAGTTCTCATCACTGGGGAGAGAAAAAGGACGGCACAATGAGCCATTTTTGTTGCAGTGTTATTACAGAGAAGGTGTGTACTTAGCAAGGGGCTAAGCGTATGACCAGTAGGTTTGTTTGGGATGACTAGGGTGTGAGTTGAGGGGGAACCTTTTTTCCCTTAATTTTAAAATTTTTATTAGTCCGTGTTTGCAGTACATACAACATCCATTGTGGAGAGTTGACGTGTGCATGATACATCTCAGTCGGTACACTTGGCCTTCCTCTGTGTCTTTCATGTCTTGTCTCTGTCCCACTTTCAAAAGGTATTCTGAGACAAGTTTTGGCTTTGTAGACCAGGTTGGCTTCAAACTCACAATCCTCCTGCCTCGAACTCCAGAGTGCTAGGATTACAGGTGTGCCATACCACACGTGGCTTGGTTTACATGGCTTTAAAAATTTAGTGGCTTGTTGAGTGGGAGGAATGGTTTGGAACCGAGCGATACTAGTTTTCAGTCAAAACTGCTAGAGAATGAACTGGCTCTTTAGTTGGTTATATCACTAGAGAGGAGGACCTGGCCCCAGAAGGAGTGGTTTTGTGGGTGCCTTTTTGGAGGTTTGGACAACACAAAGGTGTGGGGAATCTTCTCTGTTTCCTCACCTTACTCCTCTGGTCCTGGGCCTCTCAGAGTGACTGGAGTATCTGAGAACGGTTTCTCTAGCATTGCTGCACCCCGAGGCAAGTCTTTGCTCATGGTGTGGCAGGGAACATGGCCTGAACAGACACCTAATAGGTGTTCGTTGTCCAATAGCAGCTACGATGACCATTCATCTGACCGGAGGGTGTATGACCGGAGATACTGTGGGAGCTACAGGCGCAATGACTACAGCCGGGATCGAGGAGAGGCCTACTACGACACAGACTATCGACATTCCTATGAATATCACCGGGAAAACAGCAGTTACCGCAGCCAGCGCAGCAGCAGGAGGAAGCACAGACGGCGGAGGAGGCGCAGCCGGACATTTAGCCGCTCATCTTCGGTGAGTGCCCACTCAGGCCCTTCTTCTCCCCATTCTTCCAGCCCCTGGAACCCTGGTAAGTGAGAAGTATCCTTGTTCTAAACTGAGCCTTGGGGCATGAACATGGAGGTGGGCACTGAGTCTGCCCACGATTTTGGAAGCTGCCAACTCTTGAAGGGCCGGGAACCTGCTTTGGAGATGGATAGGCATGGAGATTTTGTGACCTCCGGTGCCCTCCCTGGCATGCTGGGCACATTGTGTTGGGAGCAGCTTCTCTGCCCCAGAGGTCTCCACTTGCTGAAGGGAAATTTGCGTGTAAACTCTGTTTTTCTTCCAAGCCCTGGGCTCTGCCCTGTCAACAGGCAAGCTTGGGTGGGGGCAAGGGGAGACGTGCCCATCGAGAGGGTATTATGAAGAGCATGGGGTTGTGGGTGACACTGGCAACGACATCACTTCTCTGCTCTGCCCATACCTCTCCCTGTTCCCATTTGGGTTTGTGGACTTGGGATTATGCGCCGCTCTCTCTTCTCACACCAATCCGTCTTACTGCATCTGACGTGTTCCCTTCCACTGTCCCCCATCATCGTCTGTCCCCCTGGCTGGGCGCCTGTGACCGGTGACCCCTCCACCACCCACCCCGCCTCCCTTCGGCCCCCGCTCCGACACCTGGCTTGCTCCGACCCCCCCCGCCCCCCGACAGCAGCACAGCAGCCGGAGAGCCAAGAGTGTAGAGGACGACGCTGAGGGCCACCTCATCTACCACGTCGGGGACTGGCTACAAGAGCGATGTACAAGCCAAATCGTAACAATCCTATAGCCTGTAATGGTCCCATAGCCATCCTAATGTCCTGAGCCAACCCAAGTCACAGCCTCTTTTGCCTTTTCTCAGTGGTGTTGCTCATCTGGGTGGTTTGAGTTGCTGTTGAGAATTGACCTTTGTTGGCCACTCCCAGCTCATGGCCCCTGGGTTAAAGGTGGTGGGAATCATGCAGGGGTTTCTTCCCCTGTGACCATCTGTATCTGTTCCCCTTCCTTCATCTCCAAACCCCATATGTGATGTGCACTTTTTCCTTCCAATTCAGCTAATTCCCCCTGTTTTTTTTCCCTCCCTCTCCCCTACCCTCCTGTCTTTCATTGCAGATGAAATTGTTAGCACCTTAGGAGAGGGGACCTTCGGCCGCGTTGTACAGTGTGTTGACCATCGAAGGTAAATAGCAGCCTCCTTCCAATTCCGTACCTGCCAGGCATAAGGAGATGGTGGGAATTATCTGGTACTTTTTTTGCTAATTAACCTAAGGCAGGATTTCTGAGTCTACACACAGCCTCATTCAATCTGGAATGTGCTTGAGAATGCAGCAAAAGCTTCCTGTGCTCCTTTGCAAACCTACAGGGGTGGGGCTCGAGTTGCCCTGAAGATCATTAAGAATGTGGAAAAGTACAAGGAAGCAGCTCGACTTGAAATTAATGTGCTAGAAAAAATCAACGAGAAGGACCCTGACAACAAGAAGTAAGAAAGCAAACGAGTATGTGGGGGCTGAGAGCCTCCACCCTGCTCGGGGACCCTCCAGACTTGGCTTAGGCAGGCTGGGGAGCCTAGACTTTCTCATCCATTCATCTTCTGTTTATCATCTTAGAGTAGTCAAACACGAGGGTAGGCAGGGAGGGCCTGTGAGGTTCTCTAAACCATCCCTCTTATTTCCAGGACAATTGTTCTGCAATTTGGCCCCAGTCCAGGTCAGTTTCTATTGAGCTATACCCTGGAATTGGTCCTGGGACTCAACATTGTATCTTTACCAAAAATTGAATTATTATTGGGCTGGAAATGTAGGTCAGTGGTAGAACTCTTGCCTAATAGGCATGAGGTCCTGGGTTCAATCCCCAGTACTGAAAAAAAACGCATTTAATCTAATAGTACTATGCTAATGATGCTACATTTATATATTTATGTTTTTCCATACATTCACAGGATAAAAATAGAATGAAAGCATTAAAGACTTAAAAGAGGCAATAGGGATAAACATGGGCAAAAGAGAGGCTGATAGTGATGGCTCATGCCTGTAATACCAGCACTCCAGAAGTTGAGGCAGGAAGGTTAAGGCCATCCTTGATTACATAGTTCAAGGCCAGCCTAAACTACACAGTGAGACCGTCTCTCAAAAAATAAAAAAAAAATCCCAGGCATGGTGGTGCATGCCTGTAATCCCAGCACTTGGGAGGCTGAGGCAAGAGGATTGTGAGTTCAAGAACAACCTAGGTTACAACGTGAGCTCAGGGTCAGCCTGAGCTGCATAGCAAGACCCTGTCTCAAAAAAAAAGAAAAAAGAAGTGACCCCATTTGATAATTTAGGGATCATACTGGTTGCATCGTGGCATTCAGCAGCACTTCAGCAAGTATACGGGAAAATGTTTGGAAGACTGGCAGGTAGCACCTCTCCTTGGGACTGCCAGGAAGGCTGTTCTCTAGCTGAACTGAATTTTGTTAGTAATGTTAGCTGGCATGTTTTTATAAAGTATGTGGAATCAACAGCTATGCAGTCCCTCCTTTTGGAGGGGTGGTGGGCAGGTGGGAGCTCATCAGACATCCCCTTCCCTCCATCTATCTTCCCAGCCTCTGTGTCCAGATGTTTGACTGGTTTGACTACCATGGCCACATGTGTATCTCCTTTGAGCTTCTGGGCCTTAGCACCTTCGATTTCCTCAAAGACAACAACTACCTGCCGTACCCCATCCACCAAGTGCGCCACATGGCCTTTCAGCTGTGCCAGGCCGTCAAGTGTGAGTGGGGTGGTCCGCGGTGGATGGTGGGGCAGCCCCTCCCTCCATTGGACCCTTTCTGTCCCAGTTATAGACTGGTGAAGCCCCTAAACTGCTTACTCAGGATTGCTTATCTTCACAACTCCTCTTTTCGCTTTGGCTTAATTTCTTTAGTGTATGGTTATACTACCCCAGGACAGCAGATCTCACCATCTTGTTTCACTCCTTAGTGGAGGCCTCACAGTCACAGATTGCTCTTACTCCACATTCAGCCTAAAGGGAGCTGGGAAAGATACCTTTGAAATCAAAGGACTTAATTTTTCCTCCTCCTCTCCTTATATCATGAAAGTGTTAGATAGCAAACACAGAAAAATATTCTAAGTCCAGCACTCAGGAGGCTGTGGCAGGAGGATTGCCTCAAGTTCGAGGCTAGCCTGGGCTACAAAGTGAGTTCAAGGCCAGCCTAAACTCCATAGTGAGACGTTTCAGAAAAAAATTCCATTGGCTAAAGGTTATATATGTCTGTGATGAGATAACTATCTCTCCACAGCAAAGCAGATGGGAACCGGAGTAGTTGAGCTAAATGGCCAGGTAGAATATCACACAAGTTCACAGTTCCTCAGAGTCTTCCTAGCTCAGTTTGACAGAACTTGAGTCTGTAGAATGTCAGATACATATATCATGTCAGAGTCAATATAAGCTACCACATGTACCACACTTTTTTGTATCAGTTGAGATATATATGTATCTTATATTAAGAGCAGGGATTAGACCAGGCATTTCATTTAGTTGTACAGCAGAAAGCAGACCTATTGATTTGGGACCTGATCCATACCAGCTTATATTGGGTGCCTAGCTGGGGGTGAGCTACTGCCAGTGAGCTCTGGCAGTCTGCACCAAGCCTGACCTGGGCTTCTCTCCTGCAGTCCTTCATGATAACAAGTTGACACATACGGACCTCAAGCCTGAAAATATTCTATTTGTGAATTCAGACTACGAGCTCACCTACAACCTGGAGAAGGTAAGATGGACAGATCTGCTTCTTGGATTTGTCTTTTGCTCTTTCAGTTCTCTATTGTGTGTGTTTGGCATTTTCTGTGTCTGGGTGAAACGGTAACACCAGGGTACTAGAATAGGTTGAAAGGGAAAGATTTAAGATTTAAATTGAAAGAAGACTTGAAAAAGGGTTTCCAATGGAGTGAAAAAGCACACATACACATACCCCCAATTGTAAGACATGTACTTCTGTGAGGTAGGAAAGTTCAACTTCTGTTACTGGAGATAATGGAAATCTCAGAGTTAAAAATGCTTTCCGTCCATAGAGCTTAGCCTTTGCTATGTATTAACATATTTTCAGAAAAACAGTACACCAGCTGGGCCTGGTGGTGTATGCCTGTAAACCCAGCACTCAGGAGGCTGAGGCACAAGGATCACATCGAGTTTGAGGCTAGCCTAGGGTACACTGCAACTTCAAGGCCAGCCTGAACTGCATGGCAAGACCCTGTCTCAAAAAAAAAGTACACCAGTCACTTAGATGTAGTCTTCCTCATGTTTATAGACTTGCATACTACTCCATAATCATGGTTCCCTTACATGCCCACTGTTAAAAATACTATTGTAAGCCAGGAGATTTTCCAGACTATGTGGGAGGGAGCAGGCTAGAGTTATTTTTATTTTTTAATGTGATACTGGAAATTGAACCTAGGACCTCTGCATTAAACTATGTCCTCAGTCCTTTCCTTATGTTATATTTTGAGAGAGCATCTCACTAAGTTGCCTAGGCTGGGGATACACTTAACATACACAGTACCACACCTTTTTTAAGGCTCTGAAGTACTGTGGAGAATGGTGGTAGAATCTTGGTCTGTAGTACAGAGATTCATCACTTCCTGCTTTGCTCCTAGAAGCGAGATGAGCGCAGTGTGAAGAGCACAGCTGTGCGGGTGGTAGATTTTGGCAGTGCTACTTTTGACCATGAGCATCATAGCACCATTGTCTCTACTCGCCACTACCGAGCACCGGAGGTCATCCTTGGTAAGGAAGGCTGTCTTCAGTATGTGAAGTGATGTGGTGGTAAGCATAGGGCCCTCTACCCTTACATACCTGTTCTGTTCCCACCCAGAACTGGGCTGGTCCCAGCCCTGTGACGTGTGGAGTATAGGCTGCATCATCTTTGAGTACTATGTTGGCTTCACTCTCTTCCAGGTAAGTGGGGAGGGGCTTGACCATCTGGCATTCTTCTGCCCGGTTTCCGGGGGTCTGCTGGGACCTGTCTGCTCACACCTCCACATGCCCATCTGGCAGTTGATCCTCCACATCCCTTGTCAGCTCCATGGTCAGACTGGTCTTTGTTTCCCAGACTCATGACAACAGAGAGCATCTAGCCATGATGGAAAGGATCCTGGGTCCTATCCCTTCTCGGATGATTCGAAAAACAAGGTAAACCTTGAATGGGAGGGACCTAAGCCTTTTTCTTTTGTCTCTGAACTAGAGTTTCACGTCATATTTTTTCTTTGATACCTCCCCCAGTTACTCTTTCATATGGAGAAATAAGGGCAGTATCTTTTAACCTTCTGATTCCGCAACCTCTCCTTCTCTAGAAAGCAGAAATACTTTTACCGGGGTCGCCTGGATTGGGATGAGAACACATCAGCTGGGCGTTATGTTCGTGAGAACTGCAAACCACTTCGGGTAAGCCAGGTGGGGACAAATAGTGCCCAGCGCCCAAAAGTCACTTCCTTTTTAAGGCAGTTTACCGCTGGAATGCACTCCACAAGCAGAGGGCTAGGAATGGAGGGGAGGAAAACGGAAAAAAGATATCTTTTGCCAGGCGTGGTGGCACACACCTGTAATCCCTGCGCTTGGGAGGCTGAGGCAGGAGCTGACTCTGAGTTCGAGGCCACCCTGGACTACATAGCGAGACCCAGTCTCAAAACAAAATCTTTGGTTAGTAAAGGACAACTGGGGATGGTTTGTGAAGGTAAGGAGGTTAAACAGCCTAACCTTGACAACCACAGAGAGCAAAGCAGTGTCCTGGATTCTTTAGGTAGAAAAGAATAAATTACCATTTGAAGAACTTACATTTTATTGCTGTATGGAACATTCATGAAGCTGACAAGAATATACAAGTAGAAAAACCTTTCAAAAGATATGAAGGAGTAATTGTGCTAATGGAAAGATGGGTAGATCCTATAATGTCAGAAATGCTGGAGTAGGCACGGTGGCACAGACCTGTAATCTCAGCATTCTGGAAGGTTGAGGCTGGAGGACTGCAAGTTGGAGCCCTGTCTGGGTGACGTGGTGAGACCCTGTCTCAAAAGGGGCCAAGAAGCTGGGTATGGTGGCACATGCCTATAATCCCAGCACTCAGGAGGCTGAGGCAGGAGGATCAAGAGTGAGTTCAAGGCCAGCCTACAATATATATTGAGACCCTATCTCAGAGATAAACAAGATGGAGCTGGGGATACAGCTCAGTGGAATAAGCGCCTGCCTAGCAAGCACAGGGTCCTGAGTTCGATCCCCAGTACCGCCAAAAAAAAAAAAAAAAGAGAGATAAACAAGAGCCAGTGCTGAAACAGCTCTGTGGAAGGGCGTGGATTCAGTTCCAAAAGAAAAACATTGGTCGTGGTTTGTTTGTGGTAAGCCAGCAAGCAGAATGGTTACAAGTAGAGCCTTAATGAAGGCTGAAGGCCTTCTAAGGCCTTTCTAAGCTGCCTCCTCCAACTCTTTCCTGCCCTCCTCTATCAGCGGTATCTGACCTCAGAGGCAGAGGAACACCACCAGCTCTTCGATCTGATTGAAAGCATGCTAGAATATGAACCTGCTAAGCGGCTGACCTTGGGTGAAGCCCTTCAGCATCCTTTCTTCGCTCGCCTTCGGGCTGAGCCACCCAACGCCAAGCTGTGGGACTCCAGTCGGGATATCAGTCGGTGACGATCAGGCTCTGGGCCCCTCTGCAGCTCTTACAGCAGTGGGTGTCCGGTCCAGGACACTGGTGCTTTTTTATACAAGAGAACAGAGCCGGAGCTTATGCCCTCTGGCTCCCTGTATACTTGTGAATATGTGGAATAGTGTAAATATGACAACTTGTACCTACCACTTCAGCCCCGGCCTTGTACATAACGCTGTACAGCCACACTTCCTTCCCTTGCCTGCCCTTCTCACGTGGAGTTGGATGGGGGCAGAGTGAGGTAACCAGGTGGCATCTACCCCATGTTTTATAAGGAATTTTGTACAGTCTTTGTGAAATAAATGATGTGCTTCATCTGACCTGCCCATCCCATGGAGTTTAAGGTTTGGGGATATTGGGGTGGAGGGATGAACTTCTCAGAGCTTGGATATGAAGAGAGTTACACTTACTGTTCAAAATTTTGGCCATAGCCAAGCAGCCAGAGTAAATGCATCATGACTGGAGAGCAGTGAAGGGTGAAAGCTTATCTTGCGAAATAAAATGGGGACAAGTTGTAAGGTGGCAGTTCTCTGATAGGGAGTAACGAGGTTTAGGAGAGGTCTGACCGTAGCCATTAGGTTCCTTCGCCTTACCCCCTGGGTAGAATCAAAACCTCTAGAACTTGATCAACTTGCGCTCCTAGCAGTTCGGCTGCTGCTTAGCTTATGGAAGGTTAGCGTTAGAGTCGCGGGGAGTTGGGCCGCGAGGCCGCCTGGGAAATGTAGTTTATTGTTGGAGAGTGGTCACGTGAGGGAAGGGGCCGAGCTGAACTGCGGAGGTTGAGGTAAAGGTGTCACGTGAGACTTTCCTCCTTCCTTTTGGTCAAGGCGCAGGCGCAGCGCGGTGGTGCTGCGGGGAACCTTAAAGTCCTTCCGGTTGGTTCAGCCAATCAGTGCACAGAGGAGCGGGGCGGACCGACAGGAGCGGAGGGAGCTGAGGGCAATCGTTGCGGCCACTGCCGCGGCAGGGGCGTGGAGGGCAGGGGGCGGCCGAGTCCGCAGTTACAAACATGGCCCAGAACAGAAACGGCGGAAACCCGTTCGCCGAATCTGGCGAGCTGGACAACCCCTTTCAGGTGACTCGCGCCGGCTTCCTTTAGCCAGTCGGGTTGATTCTTCCCGGTTTTGTAGGGTCGGGCTAACTTGTAACCCCACTCATGCCATTTGATCTGGGAAAGTACCGCCACGTGGGGGGTGACGGTGGCTCCAGACCAGTGAATACTCGGGGAGGACGGCCGCTTTCCGGTAAGGAAGAGGTACTAAGAGTGTAGGTCGATGGACTTGAAGGCAGATGTTGGGACATCATGGCTCAGAAGGTGCAATACTTGGAGCCACGGGTAGTTTAGGAGAGATCCCGAGGATTTCCCCTGGCAGCAAGTGCCATCTGAGCAAGGATCTCTATCCTTAGGACCCAGCTGTGATCCAGCACCGGCCAAGCCCGCAGTATGCCACGCTTGATGTCTACAACCCTTTTGAGACCCGGGAGGTGAGCTTCTGGAGAACACAGGACGAGGAAGGGCAGAGTATGCCCATGGGCCCTGTCTTTTTGGGGACAGGGGGCTTGGCTGCATGGAGAGGACAGAGGAAGCACTGTGGTCTTAGGTCCATGAGAGACACCCAGGCCATCATAGATGCCTGATCCTTTGAGCTGTAAAAGGCAGTCTTGGAAGGACCTGAAGTCCCTGAACTCTGGTAGGGCCTGAACCAAGCCATTATCTGGAAACTTCTGAAGAAGGTCAAGATTGGGGCTGGTCAGGGTTGAGAAAAATGTTGGTTGGTGTGCAGTTAGAAGGCAAGGGTGTGGAGGACTAGACTGTTCTTGAAGATAGAGAATGGTTTAAGAAGTTAAGGGAGTGGGTGTGTAGATCACTGTGTACTTTGAGTGTTTGGTGAAGAACTTAATCTGACAGGACTGCAGGGATGCTGCAGGTCACAAAAGAGTTCTTCAACATACATTGAACACACACATTAGCTTCCTACCAAGTTGGAGAAGAGCTGTTGCCCTAATGAATCCCGGTTCTAAAGATTTTGAAGTAGGCTCTAGATTTCTGTGTTATGAGAGACCAGATGATCTCCAAGGCCTTTTTTCCAACAGCCCACACCAGCTTACGAGCCTCCTGCCCCTGCCCCTGCCCCTGCCCCTGCCCCTGCACCTTTACCTCCACCCTCAGCTCCCTCCTTACAGTCGTCGAGGAAGCTCAGCCCCACAGAACCCAAAAACTATGGCTCCTACAGCAGTCAGGTAAGGGGTGTATGTGCAGGCAGGGACAGGGAGAGGGACAAGGCCTGGGACCCAGACCTTACACCTCCCTCTGCTCATGGTGGATAGGCCTCAGCTGCTGCAGCCACAGCCGAGCTGCTAAAGAAGCAGGAGGAACTCAACCGGAAGGCAGAGGAGTTGGACCGAAGGGAAAGAGAGCTGCAACATGTTACCCTGGGGGGCACAGCCAGTAAGTGAGGCCTGGTAGATGAGCAGGAGCGTTGGCATTTTGGAAGGAGCAAATAAATGGCCTTAAGAGCATAGGCCCTTGAGTCATTTAATCTCTCTTTTTCTCTTTTTCTCTTTTTTTTTTGGTGCTGGTATTGAACCGAGGGCCTTGCACATGCCAGGCAACACTCCACCACTGAGTCACAACCCCAGCCCCTTGGGTACTTAATCTTAAGTGCCTCTATTTTCTTATTTTTAAAGCAAGAATAACATTTGTATCTGGCAAGATTATTGTGAGGGTTAAACAAAATTGTATATGAGAAATACCTGACACTTTTTCTTTCTCTTTTTTTTTTTTTTTTTTTTTGAGATAGGGTCTCTATGCAGTGCAGGCTGGTCTTGAACCCACTACAGAGTCCAAGTGGCCTTGAGTTCTTGGCAATCCTCTTGCCTCAGCTTCCCCAGTGCTGGGATTACAGCCCTGCACCACCAAGCCTGGCAGTACAGTGTTTAGATGTTGGAAATGTTGTAATAGTAAACATTCGCTGTTACTTTTCTTGTTCTTGTCTTTGTAGATCCAGGATTGAGAAGACTTGAGGGTGGAGGGCAGGGGAGGTGATTCCCCAGTTGTCTCTGTCTCACTTCTGGGGTCTTTCTGTGCCTTACAGCTCGACAGAACAATTGGCCCCCTCTGCCTTCATTTTGCCCAGTCCAGCCCTGCTTTTTCCAAGATATCTCCATGGAGATCCCCCAAGAATTTAAGAAGACAGTGTCCACCATGTACTACCTCTGGATGTGTGAGTAGTGAGAAGCCTTTTGAAGGAAGTTACAGGTAGATCTCTTAGTGCCCTGGAGTCCATTCACTGAGGACCAGACATTTCATTTCTCCTCAGCACTTGAGAACAAGGGTAATTTCTCCAGAAGTCTTACTGTGTTACTCTTTTTATTATATTTAGGACTTATTCGAACCTGTCAAGCAGCCTGCTAGCAAGTGTATGTTCTTTTCTCTTTCCTTTGTTCCCATGCATAAACATATTCAGATTTTTTCCATTTCTGTTCTCTTCTCTCTCTTTTTTTTTCTTTTGTTGCTGTTGTGGTTCAAACCTAGGGCTTTGTGCATGCTAGGCAAGTGCTTTACTACTGAACTATATTCTTTGAGCTTTTCTTACTTTGAGACAAAGTCTTGCTAAGTTGCTCAAACTGGCCTTGAGTTTGTGATCTTCCTGCCTTGGGAGTAGTAGTACACCCTGGTAGTTGGGAGTACAACCATTCCGCCTGGTTCTTTAAAAGTCTATGCAAAGACCCATGTATAGATGCGGTACACATCTATAATCTCAAGCTTCTCAGGAGGCTGAGGCAGGAAGATTACAAATTTTGGGCCAGTTTGAGCAAATTAGACCTGGTCTCAAAATAAAAAAAGTCTAGGAATGGATATCCAGCTCCTCAAACAAACACATAAATAAAGGTGTTTACAAGGGGATCAGTGGAAGTGAGATTTGCATGTCGTGTGTTCCTTGTTGAGTTGATCCCATGAAGGTAGGAACTGTCTTCCTTTCTTTGTGGTGACACATTTGTGCAGGGTTGTGAAGTGGGGGAAGGAGCTTCACTCCAGCCCAGAGCCTCAGTCATGCTGCCCCTGTGCCCCGCAGGCAGCACCGCAGCTCTTTTCCTGAACTTTCTTGCCTGCCTGGCCAGCTTCTGTGTGGATACCCGCAATGGCTCAGGCTTTGGGCTCTCTCTGCTCTGGATCCTGCTTTTCACTCCCTGCTCCTTCGTGTGCTGGTACCGCCCCATGTATAAGGCTTTCCGGTAAGTAGAGGGGGAGGTGATGGGGCCTGGGGTAGGCCCCACATCTGCTCCTCCAGCCCTAATTCTTCTCCCACCCTCCCCATTTTCTTTTTACAGGAGCGACAGTTCATTCAACTTCTTTGTTTTTTTCTTCATTTTCTTTGCTCAAGATGTGATCTTTGTCCTCCAGGCCATTGGCATCCCAGGATGGGGGTTCAGGTATGTGAGGCTGCCAGTCCACCCTTACCCCTCCCTAACCCTGTAGACCAAGCCAGCACTGGTTACTGCAGTAGGGGTTGTTCAAAGAAAGGTGATGTGTTTTTCCTCAGGACATGCTAGTTTAAGGAGAGAGAGGATATACTTACGATATGAAAGTCTAGCTAATACTGGGCAGCAGAGATTGAGGGAAAGAAGGCAGGTGGTCCATCTGAGAAAGCTTCCTGGAGGAGGCTTATGTGAAGATGATTGAAGAGAGAACGGTCTGTTTGCATGGAAGATGCCTACAAGAACTTGGAGAGCTGGGAGCTAATGGTTCAGAAAGTGGAATTAAACTGTGAAGAGTGGATGTAGTGGGGATTGTGGTTTGTGTAATGCTGCCAGACTGGCAGGAGTGGGAACGGGGTATGTTTGTGACGTACCCATGGAGAAGCTGGGACAGTGGGGTTCTAGCCCCTAGCCATCCCTTCTCACCGGCACATGCCTCCTACAGCGGCTGGATCGCTGCTCTGGTGGTACTCAAGATCAACACTGCCGTAGCTGTGCTCATGCTGCTGGTCGCCCTACTCTTCACTGGCATCGCTGTGCTGGGAATTGTGATGCTGAAGCGGGTGAGGGGCTATGTGGGAGGCTGGGCCAGGAGGGTGAGATCATGCGTCCCAAGGGGCCGCAGTGAAACATTTAGGAAGATTCTCGGCTAATGGACTTCTGGGCACTGTATGAGTGTGTGTGTGCTTCCAGAGGGTCGGGCCCAGGAGGTGGCAGGCTGGGTGCGGCTGCGGCCATGGAGTTGGGGGGGCGGCAGTGCTGCGCTCTGCCGTAACATCTGTCCTCTTCTTGCAGATCCACTCCTTATACCGACGCACAGGGGCCAGCTTTCAGAAGGCCCAGCAAGAATTCGCTGCTGGTGTCTTCTCTAACCCGGCAGTGCGAACTGCAGCTGCCAACGCAGCCGCTGGGGCTGCCGAAAATGCCTTCCGGGGGCCATGACCCCTGACTGGGACATCCTGGCCCGGCCAGTTGAGGGAGCGGAATAGCCTGTATCCCTGAGGTCTGGGACTGAGGAGACATCACTATTTGATAGCTTCTCTACAGTGCCCCAGTTCCAAGGCCATGACTGCTGAACCCTACGTAGAGGTGCCAGGAGGTCACTGTGACCGGGTCACTGCTTGGCCTTCCCCTCACAGACCGCCCTCCCGCCACCGCTGACACACTCCAACCCAGCTTCCTTCTGCTGTGCCAAGGCTGTCGCTTCAGTTATTTAAATAAAAAGAAAGTGGAACTGGAACTCAACTGTTTCCTGAGTTTTTATTGGAAAATAGGCCTTTCACTTTTCTTTCGAAGCACTGGAGAATTGAACCCAAGGCTTTCACACTGAACTACGTCTGCACACACACACACACTCTCTCTCCCTTTTTTTATCTTGAGACATTGAGACTGGCTCTTGCTAAATCTTAAGTTGCTGGGCCCAAACTTGTGATCCTACAATTAAGCTCTAAGAGAAAGCAGACCGTGGAAGGGACTGGGTGGAAGCAGTCAGTACACTCCGCAGGGAAGGTGGGACCGCGCTGAGTGTAAACAGCGCTGACGGGGCGGGGAGCAGAGACACCCGCGAACCTTGTTTCCCTCCCCCCGCCCATTAACGACAAAGACGAGTCTGCTACTTCTGCCGCGAACTGCAGCCGGGAGCCTGCGACGTTGGGCGGGGTGCAGGTGGGCACCGAAGGCACAGCTGGCAGCGGGGCCAGGGTCGGGGCAAAGCCCGGCTGCAACACGCCTAGTCCCGCGCTCCGCCCCGGATCTGAGTCCGGACTACAGCTCCCGAAGTGCACCGCGCCGCGCGCCCCTCCCCGCACCCTGCCCACCCCACCCCCTCTTCTGTTCCGACCCGCTTCGGCCGAGTCTAGGAAGCCGAGGAAAGTGGGGTTGGAGCCGGGGCGGGAGCTGGGCGGGCGACCCGGGCGAGGTGGGGCTGCGGCCTCCTCCGAGGCGGCCAGGATCCTGCTGCGCAGCGACGGCTCCCCGACCGCGCCCCTCGAGTCTCCCAGCCCCCACTCCTTGGACCTCTTTCCACCCTCCAGGCTCTAAAGCGCTGCGCTTTCCTCTCTGGGACCAGCCCTTCTCGGCGCCCTTGTGCCCTAGGGAGATGCGATGAACCGGTGCCCCCGCGTCCTCATCGCCGCCCTCGGCACGGTGCCCACCCAGTGCCCGTGGTGGGGAGGGAGCGCCCCGCAGTCCCTCCGTGACGCCCCTCCGGTGGCTACCCCCTCAGCTGGAGTCCTTGGGCAGTGCCCCCAGGGACCCAGCCAGGGGGTGGGCTCTAGAACGAGGTGGGTGGAGAGGAGAAAGGACGGGGCCTTGGGCACCTCTGAGATGCTCCCAAGCGCCAGGGGGTGCCGAGCGAGGCGCAAGCAGCCAGGCAGCAGGCATGATGCCCTCGCCTAGCGACTCCATCCGCTCGCTGACCAGCCGGCCCAGCACCCGGGGCCTTACCCACCTCCGTCTCCACCGACCCTGGCTGCAGGCCCTCCTCACGCTGGGGCTGGCCCAGGTGCTCCTGGGCATCCTGGTGGTAACCTTCAGCATGGTGGCTTCCTCCGTCACCACCACCGAGAGCATCAAGAGGTCCTGCCCATCTTGGGCTGGGTTCTCGGTGAGTTGGGTACACAGGGTGCTCAGTGGCTGGGTGGGAGAGACTCCTGGGCCCCACCCCTCCTCACCAGCTTCAAGCCCGTATCCTTGCCTCGCCTTGCCTCCCTCTTCTGGTCCTGTCCCTCCTGGCAGGGCTGGGTGCATCCTGTGGCAAGGGGTTTACTTAGGTGCCTCCCCTGCCAGGCTGAGCCTGTCCCAACTCTGTCCCCAGCTGGCGTTCTCCGGGGTAGTTGGCATTGTGTCCTGGAAGCGGCCATTCACTCTAGTGGTAGGTGCCAGGGTCCAGTGCCCCCTGGGAGGCAGGTGCCCAGCACCAGAGGGGGTGCCCACTGTGCCCTCAGGAAGGGACGTGGCTTTCCAGTTGGTGCCAGGCAGGCACAGAAATGTCTGTGGAGGTGGGGGCTCCATCCGTGGCAGAAAGGTACTGATGCAGGTCTCTGCCCTGAGTTGGCACCCTCTTTCCCCAGATCTCTTTCTTCTCCTTGCTTTCGGTACTCTGTGTCATGCTCAGCATGGCTGGCTCTGTTCTCTCCTGCAAGAATGCTCAGCTGGCCCAGGACTTCCGACAGTGCTCCATGGTGAGATGTGAGGAGTGAGAGCTGGAAAGAACTGGTTGGGGGAGGTGTGCAGGCCGTTTGAGTTTGTCCTGACCCAGGCTACCTCCCCCTGCCCACTCCTGCACAGGATGGAAAGGTCTGTGTGTGCTGTCCCCCTGTTCCCCTACCCCGGCCCTGTCCAGAGCCAGGGCAGGAACTGAAAATTTCCCCCAACTCCACCTGTGATGAAGCCCGAGGCGCCCTCAAAGTAAGTGGGCACCTCCTCTGTATCCCTGCCAGTCCTTCCCCCGTATCTTCCTGGTTCCCATCCTTGCCTTCCTTCCCCGGGTCCTCACAGGTCCAGAAAACGTGGTTTTGTTTTATTTTGAGGAGTGCTGGGGATCAAATCAAGGGCCTCACACATGCTAGCAAGTGCTCTACCACTGTGTTCCTGGGAAGCCCGGGGACTATATGGGACACACACCTTGCCAGACCCCTCAGCCTCCCCTCGTCTCTGCTACAGAACCTGCTCTTCAGTGTCTGTGGGCTCACCATTTGTGCTGCCATCATCTGTACCCTGTCTGCCATTGTCTGCTGCATCCAAATCTTTTCTCTGGACCTCGTGCATACGGTGAGAAGGTCCAAGAGCCCGGCAACTTCCGCCAGGCCTGAGGGGCCAGGGATGTATGTGCTGAGACTGGGCCTGAGGGCCAGTGACCAGAGGGCTGGCTTCTGGGCACCTGGGGCTGTGGCTCACCAACTGGGTATGTCTGTTGGAGGGATATTTAGAGGGCCAAGGAGAGATGACAGGGAATTGGTAATGGATGATGCCAGTCTGAGCCAAGAGAGGGGGCTGGAGAGAGTAGGACTGGATTGGGTAGAGTCTAGAAGACCTTAGATGGAGGTGGGGATAAAGTGACAGAGAACACAAGTGGTGACTCTGGACGGGAGGCCCTAAGGAGGAGGAATTTCTGGGTAGGCTCAGGGTGATGCAGAGTTCAGGAAGAGCTGGTTGTATGTGAGGGCAGGAGCAGAACTGGAGCTTCTTAGAGGGAGGCAGGCCCTAAAAGTAGCATAGATGACAGAAGAGTGTGGGCAGTGAGGAAGAGCTGGACTCCCAGAAACCAGGCTTGACCTCCTTGCCCCCAGCAGCTGGCCCCTGAACGCTCAATCTCAGGCCCCCTGGGGCCGCTCACCTGTACGTCCTCACCTCCGGCCCCTCTCCTGCACACCATGCTGGACTTGGAGGAATTTGTACCACCTGTGCCCCCACCGCCCTACTACCCCCCAGAGTATACCTGCAGCTCTGAGACAGACGCCCAGAGGTGAGGCCAGGTGGGGTCCTACAGGGGAACTGAGGGAGAGGGCTGGGCTGGGGCTGGAATGGTGGGGAGCAGTTACTTTCCAGGCTTTGATCTCCTTCATTCTGCCAGCATCACGTACAATGGCTCCATGGACAGCCCTGTGCCCCTGTATCCTACTGATTGCCCCCCTTCTTATGAAGCTGTCATGGGTCTTCGAGGAGACAGTCAGGTGAGTGCAGGGCCTGGTGCAGGCCAGGAAGCCAGGGAAGAGCCTGAACAAGCTGTTGTGGGTCGGGATAATGATAGTTCTTGTGATCTTTATAGTCCTACTACATCCTCTGTTGTCTTTGATCTTCCCCAGAGCCTAGTGAGGTGGGTAGCACAGGCGCTACGACTTCTGTATTTCACACGTGGAAAGTCAGCCAAGTGACTGAGCTGGCCTGGGGTCTCAGAGCTCTGTCCAGCGCATGGGAGTGGCTCTGCCAGTGTGCATGGCTGGACCTTTGACTCTCTCATCTTCTGCAGGCCACTCTGTTTGATCCTCAGCTTCACGACGGGACCTGCATGTGTGATCGTGTGGCCTCCATTGTGGATGGTGAGCAGAGAGCGAGGGGGAGGAGTGGATGAGGCAGGGATGCCATGGACAGGAGGAGGGCCGGGTGGGGGCCTCAGCTGATGACTTAGGGAGAAAGGAGGGCTGTGTGGTCTCTTGAACCCTGGATCTGCCTGTCTCTTCTGAGACGAGGTGGACTGGCCCAAAGGCGGCGCTGCCTAGCTAGAACACGCTGGCGGTGCTACCAGCGCCCCCTGCCGCCCACAGTGTCCATGGACAGCGGGTCTCTGGTGCTGTCGGCCATCGGCGACCTCCCGGGGGGTTCCAGCCCGTCCGAAGATTCGTGCCTGCTGGAGCTGCAAGGCTCCGTGCGCTCCGTCGACTACGTACTCTTCCGCTCCATCCAGCGCAGCCGTGCCGGCTACTGCCTCAGCCTGGACTGCGGACTGCGGGGCCCCTTCGAGGAGAGTCCCCTGCCTCGGCGACCGACGCGCGCCGCTCGCTCCTACTCCTGCTCCACCCCCGAAGCCCCGCCCGCGCTGGGCGCCCCCACGGCAGCCCGCAGCTGCCACCGGCTGGAGGGCTGGCCGCCCTGGGTGGGGCCCTGCTTCCCCGAGCTGAGGCGGCGGGTCCCCCGGGCGAGCAGCCGCCCTGCAGCCGCCTCGCCCTCCCGAGCCCCCGCTCGGCGCTTCAGCGACAGCTCAGGTTCCCTCACCCCGCCGCCGGGGCACCGGCCGCCTCGCCCGGCTCCCCCGCCCCCGCTGCTGCTGCTGCCGCGGTCCCACAGTGACCCAGGCATCACCACCTCCAGCGACACTGGTGAGCGCCCCGCCCCGCCGCGGGTTCTGGGGAGGGGGAATCCTGGAGGTGACAAGGTCAAGGACGCCGCCAGGATTTGGGGCCCTGCCGAGGTCCCTGAGGAAGAGAGGGTGACTCCTGTGGTGCCCTTCCCGGGACAGGACATCCATCTGTAGCTTAGTGCTTACAGAGGACTACTCCCCGCTCCCCCTTTCTGGACTGGCAGTTATACCCAGGGGCTTCATTCACGCTGAGCTACATTTCCATGCCTTTATAATTTTTTTTCCACTTGGAGACAGGGTCTTACTAAGTCATTAAATTGCCCAGGCTGGCCTTAAACTCAGGATCCTCCACCTGCTTCAGCCTCCCCAGAGTGTTGGGATCACAGGCATGGGCGAGGATTTGCTATATGATACCAGTTCCGCAGTGCCCAAGCTCGCACTGTGTACCTAATCTACTCTCTGCCTCAGCTTCTCACCTGTAAAACAGGTCCAATAACAGGACCTCAACTAAAAGTGCTGTATAGAGAGCTGCTGAGAGAAGACGATGCTAGTAATCCGGGGCGGGCTGAAGGTACCCAGCCTCGCCTCACCAGGGAAGCTAAGCAGGGGCCCGCGTGGTTGGTACCGAGAAAGCGGGTAATGCCAAGTAACACAGACTCATCACTGCCCCGGGGTAACGACAACGCTGTAGTCACTGTCTCCCTGTGCTCCACCTGGCGTCCAGTTGCTGCAAGTGCGGCCAGAGATAATGCCCGCTGGGCTGGAAGTGGGGTGTGGCAGTGGGGTGGATGAGCACATGGGTCCAGAAGGTCCCCATTCAGTCCCTGTTCTCCTCCTCAGCTGACTTCAGGGACCTTTATACCAAAGTGCTTGAGGAAGAAGCTGCCTCCATTTCCTCTGCAAATACAGGTCAGGCAGATAGTTGGCAACTGGGGTGAAAGGGTGGGGGACATGAGGGTGCACCCCCACATTCCACTCTCCCCTTGCTGTCTCTTTGCAGGGCTCTGCTCTGAAGCCTGCCTCTTCCGCCTGGCCCGCTGCCCTTCCCCCAAGTTGCTCCGGGCCCGCTCAGCCGAGAAACGGCGCCCTGTGCCCACCTTCCGTAAGGTTCCCCTGCCCTCAGGCCCTGCACCTGCCCACTCTCTGGGGGACTTGAAAGGAAGCTGGCCGGGCCGGGGCCTGGTCACTCGTTTCCTCCAAATGTCCAGGAAGTCACCAGATCCCATTGGGACGGGAGCCCACGGACATAAGCAGGTAGGCATTAGAGGAGTCAGGAAAGATTCCTGTGAAAGCCGGGAGCTTCCGGCTGGGCCACCTCATACCATCCTCTGTATTCCTTCCAGGTGCCCCGGAGCCCGTGGGGCCAGCCAGGCCGAGAGAGCCTCCACCTTCGGAGCTGTGGTGATCTGAGCTCTGGCTCCTCCCTGCGGCGCCTCTTGTCAGGTCGCAGGCTGGAGCGTGGAACACGCCCCCACAGCCTCAGCCTCAGCGGGGGCAGCCGGGAGACTGGGCTCTGACCTGAGCTTTTGTCATGCTGAACAGAACCACATGAGTGCTGGGGCCACAGGCACCAGCTGGGCAGGACCAGCAGCCCCCAGCGCCTCCTTGCACTGGCTGGCACACAAAGAAACCTGCTGTATACCCCCAAAGTGCCCCTTTCCCTTCTGCCTTTGGGGGCCTCTGCTGCTTTCTGCCCCTGTGGACGGGGACAGCTTCTGTCCTGTGCTGTGCAGGAGTTCAGCTGTGGGGGAGATGCCCCACCTACAGTGTGGGGGCAGGAAAAGCATTCAACTCCCTCCAGTCTGAGAGTGGCTATGTGCGTTCTCAGGAGCACGCTGGGCAGGGAAAGGCACATCTTGGCATCTGAGTCCAGGGGCATTTGTGCCTGTGCAGTGGGGTGGTGAGGCAGGCATGAAGAATGAGAGAAATCCAGGTGGCCTCGGCTCTGCCACCTCCAGCTGCATGACCCTGGGCAAGTTATTTAACCTCATTTGCCTAACCAGTAAAATATTGTGAGATTGACTGTTTGTAAAGCTCTTAATAAAAAGGAAGCCTTCAATAAATTTAAATTTTCCCCTTCTCTCCTGGACACTTTTTTTTTTTTAAATATGGGGAGATCTGGGGCTGGGGATATAGCTCAGTGGCACAGCACCTGCCTGGCAAGTTTAAGGTCATGAGTTTGATTTCTGGTACTAAATAAATAAGTGGAGAAGCCGGGCGTGGTAGCACATGCCTGTAATCCCAGTCCTTGGGAGGCTGAGGCAGGAGGATCATTGCAAGTTTGAGGCCAGCCTGGGGTACAAAGTGAGCTCAAGGCCAGCCTGAACTGCATAATGAGACCCTGTCTCAAAAAGACGATAAATAAATAAATAAATGGAGATACCCAAGGAGCCCAGGGTAGTCTGAAACTTGCAGTCTTCCTGCCTCAGCCTCCTGAGCAGCTGGGATTTACAGGGGTATGCCACCACAACTGGCTTCTCCTAGACCTTTAAATTTTTATTTGTTTTATTTATTTTGAGACAGAGTCTTACTATGTCTTCCAGGCTGGTCTCAAACTCGTGGTCCTTCTGCCTCAGCCTCCCGAGTGCTGGGATTACAGATGTGTGCCACTTGGCCTGGCTCTCCTGGATTTTTTTTTTGTATGGGGAATCGAACTCAGGACCTTGCACTTGACAGGCAGGCAGTTGTGCTGCTGAACTATTATCACCAGCCCTTCTCCTGGACTTTTTAAAAACTTTTTTGTTTTTTTGAGGCCAAGTTTGGCTATGTAGTTCAGACTGGCCTTGAACTCACTGTGTAGCCCAGGCTGGCTTCAAACTTGCTGCAATTCTCCTGCTGAGTGCTGGGATTATAGACACTCATCACCACACTCAGCTCTTACCTGGACTTTTAAAGAAAACTCAAGGTACTATTTCCAGAAATCACATTGTATCTCTGCTCCTTCGCATAGCAAAAGGTTTTCTGTCTTCCTCCTCTACTCTTTTGCGCATCTATTCTCTCCTTACCCACTGACATCAGGCTCCTCATTGTACTACAAGTACTACTTCTTTCTTTTTTTTTTTTTCCTTTCTGAGACAAAGTCACCTCACTATGTAGTGCAGCCTGGCTTTGAACCTTCTATGTAGCCAAGATGACCCTCCTGCCTCGGCCTCCCTAGTGCTAGGATTATGAGTGTGTGCCACCACACCAAGCTAGCCACTGCTCTGGACAAAGTTTTCAGTGATTATTTCTCTGCCTATCTCTCACTTGATTTCAAGGCAGCAATTAACCCAGATAATCTCTATTTTTCTGCTTAAATTGTCCCCTTTCTTGCCTCGCTACAATCCTTCTGGATCTCTTTCAGTGGCTTTTACACTTGTGCTAGATTGCTGAACACTAGCAGTCCCCAGGGGTCTCTCTACGGTGCTTTTTTTTTTTTTTTTCCTTGAGACAGTGTCTCACTATGTCCTTCCAACTGGCCTTGAACTCACTGTGTAGCCCAGGTCTTGAATTCTCAGCTATCCTCCTGCCTCAGCCTTATCAGTGCTAGGGCTGTAGGTGTACACCACTATACCCAGCTCACATCCCTCTTTTGGCCTCATTCACTTTTTATGTTGGTGGCCCTGCTGAGACCCATGTATGTATATACGGGTTTTTTGGTTTTTGTTTTGTCCTTTTGAGACAGGGTCTTGCTTTGCAGGTCAGGCTGGCCTTGAGCTCCCTTTGTAGTCCAGGCTGGTCTCGAACTCCAGTGATCCTCCTGCTTCAGCTTCCCAAGTCTGGGATTACAGGCGTGTGCCACCACACCTGGCAATATGTATGTGTTTTTTTAGGTAAGGTCTCACTGTGTAGTTTAGCTTAGCCTCGAACTCCTGTATCCCAGGCTGGCCTCAAACTCATGGTGATCTTCCTGCCTCAGCCTCCTGAGTGCTAGGACTATAGGTGTTCACCAGTATACCAGGTTTGAGGTCCATGTATTTAAACACTATGTGTTAATGTATAACTACAGGTTTGACCTCTGAAAGCTGCAAGCTCCAAACTTGAATTCAACATTTTTTGGTCTTTTTTCTTTTCTTTTTTTTGAGACAGGGCCTCACCATACAGTTCAGGCTGGCCTCAAGCTCAGTTTGTAGCCCCGGCTGGTCTCAGACTTGCAACAATCCTCCCACATCAGCCTCCAGTGCTGGGATTACTGGTGTGCGCCACCACGCCCAGGTACCAACTCAACATTTCTGCTTGGATACCTCAAATCCACCATGACACACAATTCTCTCTCTCTCTCTCTCTCTCTCTCTCTCTCTCTCTCTCTCAAGATAGATTCTTGCTTTGTAGTCCAGGCTGACCTTGAACTCACTATGTAACCCAGGCTTTACAATCCTCCTGCCTCAGCCTCCTGAGTGCTGGCATTATAAGTGTGCAAAACCATGCCTGGCAGCAATCCTATTTCAAATGCATCCATGTTTTGCCACCTCCTCTCTACCTGGTTCAGGCTACCACCCTCTCCACAATCTCTGAATCAGTCTATTTGCACTCCTCCCCCACAACTCATTCTCCCCTCCTCAAGTGATGATAAATCAGGTTCTGACAAGGCTCTGCCTGAATCTGTTGGCTTCCCATTATATTTAAAATAATCTCCAACCTGGTCCATGCTGTTACCAATCTGCCTCCAAACCCCGGGGCCTTTGCACTTGCTGTTCCCCAGGTTTGAAACACTTTGGCCTGTGACTGGTAGGTTCACCTAACTGAGGCCTTACCTCCCCTTTGCGTGGGCATCCCAGTCTCCATCATCATCACACTGCTGCAGCACTGAGGTTCGATCCCAGGGCCTCAGGTACCTGAGACAAGCTCTCAGGCACAGGTCTGGCTTGTTTTGACCACTTAGCACTATTTAAAATTGTGAGTCAAGCCAGGGGTGGTGACGCATGCCTGTAACTGGGAGGCTGAGGCAGGAGGATCACTGCAAGTTCGAGACCAGCCTGGGCTACAAAGTGAGCTGAAGGACAGTCTGAACTGCATATCAAGACCCTGTCTCAAAAAGACAAAAAAAAAAAAGCCATGTAAGACCGTTAAAAATAAAATTATCTTGTTTTTTGTTTATATATTTGTGTTGTCCCATAGACTATAAGTTCCCAAGAGCAGTGACCTGCTCGCCACTGTACCTAACACACAGCAGGGCCTCAACAGACACTTAAATTTCTAAAGTGGTAGGAGGGGATCTTGTAAAACACTTCAGGATTTCAGCGGGGCGCGGTGGTGCACGCCTGTAAGCCCAGCACGTGGGAGGCTGAGGCCGGAGGATCACTGAGTTTGAACCCAGCCCAGGCTACACAGCAATATCTTGTTAAAAAAGCAAGAGAAGCAAAGCAAACCCGGGCTGGTGATAGAGCTCAGCGGCACAAAGCCTGCCTGGCAAAGAATTTCTAAGACAAGCTTCAGGCCCCTCTGATGTGGGGCCACTGCAATGCCCTGCAGGCAAGGGAGGGAAAAGGGCGTGGCTCTGTCCACAGTCGGCGGCAGCCTGCAAGGCTTCTTGAATAATTCACCATAATAACAATATAGCCTCAGGAAAGGCTGGGTCGCAGCCAAGATGACTAAATGAGATAAAAGAGATGGACCCCGGGCTTCCCACTGGATGTACCCCACCCTGAGCTCCCTAAGGAATCTCGCTCGGCTTTGGTGGGGTGGAGTCACGGTGGGAATTCCATCCCCTCTACGAAGTACCTCCTGGTCAACTGACCCAATCTTTCCTCGTGTAGATCACGAATACTCTTGCTTTCGCATTGGGCTACAACTGGTGAGGGAAAGTTGTTCGGCTCCAGGAGAACCAATGAGAAGTGCGGAAGGATCCGGAGTCTGGCCTCCCGGGGAAACGTCAACCTTTCTTTCCGAGAGAGGCCTGGCCCCGCCCTGGCCGCTGGTTTGCGGCTGCGCATTTAGTGGCTGCAGCTACTTCCGGCGCTGCCTCCCCTAGGTGCTGCTTCGCGCCCTGCCCACTTGCCTCTGCAGGCTGCAATGGGTTTTCCCTTCGCCTCCGGTTGGGGCTGCTGTTTCACTAGGCCGACGGTAGGAGGAAAGGAGATTGTGCCCCTTGGTTCTTAACTGCTCCCTCCCTACGTTTGTGCTTAAGTTTTTCGTTATCATTGTTATTAATTGCAGTCTCATTTTACTAACGAAGAAGTGATAAAATATTCAAGTCCCGTGCAGTTCCTTCCTGAGGTGTGGAAGGGGAAGGTTATATAGTTCATACATTCTTCAGTCATTCGACAAACATTCACTGAATGCTGGCTCAGTGCCAGGCGCTGTGCCAGTCCTGCGAATACAGCAGGGAGCCAGGACATACCTACCCTACCCTACCGGAGTAAGCGCGGGGGGGGGGGGCAATGGATAACCGAACTAGCAGGTCACTGTTATAGTCAATGTCTTAGGAACTGGGCGCTAGATCAGACATTAAGTTCTTTGAACATTTGGTTTTAACTGTGGTCAGAGTAATCAGTGTCAAAAAGATCAGAGTGTCGATGGGAGGACTGTGTGCTTGTGTTATGGATGGTTGTGTGTGTGTGTGTGTGTGTGTGTGTGAGAGAGAGAGAGAGAGAGAGAGAGAGTGAGTGTAAAGGGAGATTTTTTTTCTTTTGGCTTTTTGAGACAAAGTCTTCCTATGTACTTCAGGCTGGCCTTGATGCTGATCTCCCTGTGCACTTGATTTCTACCCTGTAGGCAGAATGATCTTCTAAACATAAATCTGATCCTGTCACCTCTCTGCACCAGCTCTCCAGTGAATTTCCATCTTAGCAGAGTTCAGAGTCCTCACTGTGGCCACCCAGGCCCCACAGGATCTGGCCTCCCACTTTTCCCACACTCACTTTCTGCAGACACCCCGCCCTTGCCACTCCGGCACTCCCTGCCCCTCTGATTTACTTCTTTCACAGCCCTCACCGCCTTAACTGAGCTTGCTTGTGGGTGTCTGCGTGTGGTGTGTGTGTCTGATGACTGAACCCAGAGGCTTTGCCCTGAACTACGTTTCCAGGCACCTCGAGTCTCACTAAGTTTCTGAGTTGTCCAGCATGGGCTGAAGCTGCGAGCCTCCTGCCTCAGCTTCCCAGAGTGCTGGGATTACAGGCCTGCACACTACACTTATCTTGAAATTATGTTTTTTGCCTACTGGCCTCACTAGAACATAACTGCAACATGCTAGGGACTTTATTGCCTCATTTGTGGCTTATCTCCAGAATCTGGAAGGAAGCCTTGTGCGAAATAAGATACCCAAGGGATGTTTGCTCAGTATGTGGGCCCTTTCGGGTGAACAGTTACTCTTTTTGTCTAGAGGGAGGAAGGGATGGGGGTGTAGCCTGGTGGTGCTCAAGTGCATGCTAAGCAGAAAATGCTGAGGGTAGAGTACAGGGGACAGCAGGGACAAGACACAGTGTGGCCCAGAGAAGAGGTGACTGGAGTGTGTGGCCCAAGTGGAAAGGTGAGGAGAGGTAAGGGTGGGGGTACAGCTCCCACCCCTCTTATAGGCAGTGGGGGGGTTGAGAGGGAAAGTAGTCGTTTCAAAATCGGGGCTTTAGTTAGATAAATCAGTAATTCTTTTTTTTTTCTTTGCTGTGTGTGGTATGTATGATTGTGTATGTGTGTGTGGTGTGTGTGTGTGGTGTGCTGTGCCTGCTGGGCTCAAACCCAAGGTTGTACAGATGCTAAGCGCGAGCTGTGCGAAGGCCACATCCAGTTCTTTTTCTTTCTTTTTTTTTTTTTGAGACCGGGTCTCGCTATGCAGTCCAGGCCGGCCTTGAGCTCACTTTGTAGTCCAGGCTGGTCTCCAGCTTGTAGCAATTTCCTGCCTCGGCCTCCAAGTGCTGGGATTACAGGCGTGCACCACCACACCCGGCCCATCCAGTTCTTGAGAGGGCTGGGAGGAGGGAAGTGGAGATCAGAGTCAGCATGTTGGGTGTCCTAAGGGGGAAATAATGGGGAGAGGCAGAATCTGGCTGGTCCGGTCTTGGAGGGAGGGGTTCTATTCATCAAGGAGGGTGGGAAGCTTGGCTGGGGGAACAAGGAGATGCTGATCTCCTGCGGCCAGCTGGGCAGAGAAGCCTGGGATGCTCGGAGGTGCGCTCCAGAGGGCAGACTCAAGTGGACCATCAGACAAGGAGAAAGAACTGAGCTGGGCCTGCGGTGCACAGCGATTCAAGAGGCTGAGGCAAGAGGATCACAAGTTCACCCAGGACAAAAAATTTAGGGAGACCCTGGCTTAAAATTAAAAATAAACAGGGCCAGGCATGTAGATCAGTAGAAATGCCCTAGGCTTAGATAGACTTGGGTTCAGTCTCCAGTACAAAAAAAGAAAGTTGGGATTGAACTGTAGATTTTGGAACTTAAAGCAACTATAGAGTGTATCAAAGTGGTGGGAGATCTCCCAGGGTGATGACATGTGAGACTTGAGACAAACTGAGGAGCTTGAGGTGAAAAGCCAGGCGTGGTGGCACATGCCTGTAATCGCAGCACTTGGGAGGCTGAAGTGGAAAGATTGCTGTGAGTTTGAGGCCAGCCTAAACTCAACTGCATAGCAAAACCCTCTCTCTCTCGCTCTCTCTCGCTCTCTCTCTCTCTCTCTCACTTGCAATGATCCTCCTGCCTCAGCCTCCTGAGTGCTGGGATTACAGGCGTGAGCTACTGTTATAGGCAGCTGAGTTAGATAGAAATATTATAGGCAGACAGACAGGGCCAGGCCCTCGAAGGAGCCAGCAGACCTCAAAGGAGCCAGCAGACCTGTGGGCCAGACCTCAAGACAAAAGGTGCTAAACAAATGCACCCACTAATCTCCCTAGGTGTAAAACATAGGGATTGATATTCTAAATAAGTAACAACCGGGCTGGAGGTACAGCTCAGTGGGCTAAGTGCTTGCCGCTGAGCACTAGGGCCCTGAGTTCGATCCCCGGTCCCGGGGGGGGGGGGGGGGGGGGGGGGGGGGGAAGAGTAACAACCACCTTCTAAAAAGCCAGGAAGAGTCACTAGCCTGACCCCCACAGGAAAAGCCCCTGATCTGTATTCATGCCTGCTTGCTATGTGACTGGCTTCCCCATTTGATCTCAGTCCACTCAGTCTTACCTGGACAATTATGCCTGTGATCTCATTGGTGGACCACAGTGTTGTCCATTTCCCCTACCTTGGACCCGCCTCACCCCATGGTTTTTCCCTATAAAGTCCCTGGAAGGGACAGAGTCAGGGGCAACCCACTCGGGCCCCCTTTCTGTCCCCCTCTTGGACAGAAGCTTTCTTTCTCTCAATAAATATATTCTGCTCTTAACCTCCGTTGTTCCTAAAATTCATTCTTCGGTTTTAGAGAACACGAACTCGTCTGACATCATTCAGGTTGGGAGATTTATTTTCCTGTATCACTACCACGCCTGCCTGGCCAAAACCTTGTCTCAAAAAGAAAGGAGGCAAGCCTGTAAGGAAGGAGGAGCAGCTGGAAACTGGATCAGGGCAGCAGAGTCTGGAAAACCAGAGCACTGCTTCAGGAAGGGAGCCAGTGAACGTCCGCTGAGCTAAAGGTCAAGTCTTACAGGGCAGGAGCTTCACCAGGAAGATCCTGGTGACCATAGCAAGACTGGGTATGCACTGCAGGAGGGTCAGATGGTGCAAGAAGACATTTGGCTGTAAATGAGGTTATTACATGCACCATTCCACATGGCAGCGCTTGAGGAAAACATGTTCTTGGGTATGAAGAAACAGGCTCTGATAGATTAGACCTTGTATCTAATGAGCACTGAAGCAAGGACTGAAATCCTGTGTGAGTCACATGGTGCCCATCCAGGCCAATGCCCTGCATGTTGCCCCTCTGTGAGGGGACAAGAGAATGGAGTGGAGACCAGCAGGAGCAGGGCTGGGGTAGAGGTCTCAGACAGAAGACTCCTTTGACTACTTGGAGGGAATGAGAGAGGCTGAATAGCAGTGACAACAGTAATTCCTACCATCTTCTTGTCAGACTCATGGCTGGGGCACACTTGTGATCCTAGCTACCTGGGAGGCTGAAGCAAGAGAGTTGCAAGTTCAAGGCCACCCTGAGCAACTTTGCAAGGCTGTTTCAAGTAAAAAGGGTGTTTCAGCGGTTGAGCAGTTGCCCAGCATGTATGAACTCCTTTTTTCCAATCCCCTGTATCTGAGGCCAGGTGGGTGGTGCATACCTGTAATCCCAGCGCTTGGGAGGCCGAGGCAGGAAGATTGCCATGAATGAGTTGGAGGCCAGTCTCAGCTACATAGTGAGTTCAAGGACTGCCTGGACTACATAGCAAGACCCTATCTGAAAAAAACAAAACCAACCAACCAACCAATAAAAAAAAATCCCCAGTACCAGAAAGACGCTGTCTGAAAAAACCAAAACCAACCAGCCAACCTGTTGGTCTATAACCTGTTTCTGTCCAGGGTGAACAGGTCCCAAGAACAAGGTATGCGGATGCGGGCTAATGGGTGGCTATCAACTGTTTTAGCAGGGACAATACAACTCAATTACCATAGGCCTGAGACTTGACTAGATAGCCATCACGTCACCCTTCCTTTCTGCATATCACAGCAAAACATTAAGTGTGGATGCCAGGGCTTACAAAGCTTCTGCTAGACTTCCTCCAGAACCCAGCAATCAAGGCTAGATTAAGCTTGAGGCAATACGTTGAAAGGTTAACTAAAGAATGAAAGAATGTCCTTCTCCACACCAACCAATAAAAAAAAAAAAACAAAAATCCCCAGTACCTGAAAGAAAAAAAACTCGGCCACCTCTATGGAACCTTAAAAATCACAAAACACCATCGCAAGACATTCTCACCCACTTTGAGCCCCTTCCACACCTATGCAGGAGGCTCAAAGCTGTCAGGAGCACAGGAGCAGGTCTCAAGTATTCAATACTGAATTTGTTTGTTTCTTTTTTTTTTTTTTAATTTGTTTTCTTAGAAGCTGGGAGTTGAATTCAGGACCTTGTGCTTGCCAGGAAGGCGCTTGTGCCACTGAGCTATATCCCCGGCTGAATTTCTGTTTCTATACACTGGTTCTGTTCCACCCTTAGGTCTCGCTTGCACTAGTAAGTGGAGCTTCTGGTTTTTTTGTGGGTTTTTTTTTTTTTTTTGGTACTGGGAATCAAACTCATGACCCCAGGCTTACCAGGCAAGCACTTACACCTCAGAGCTATATCCCCAGCCTCGCTTGCACTAGTAATTACATTCAGAGAGTTGTATGTCTCAGAGCTGGCATCACTTCTCAGCCTTCTGGCTAAGATCAAGTGCAGTATCTGTTCTTACCAGAGTTAGTGTCACTCTTCCTCAAGTTCAAACCACACTAAGGACAAGCAGGACCTTGGATACTGGGGCTGGTTTATAGCTTAACTTATTCGTTCATTCAACAAACATTGAGCATTTCTTTCTATGCTTGTGCCTGAGCAAAAAGCATTAGGCTTCAAAAAAATAGGCACCATGAAATTTGCTTTTTACAACTCTTACAACCTTCAAGGAAGGCTAATAAAAATATATTCCTAAAACACATGGGCGGCTCTGTGACCTAATGGTTCAGATTACCTTTGGCTTGAGCGTGGCACACATAGGAATCTAGTTGTGGCTCTGCCTCTTTAACTTCAGTCAGTCTCAGTTGTCCCACCTGTAATACAGAATTGTCAGGTTAGTGTGCATAATAAGCACTCATCAAAGACTGGCTATGTGCCAGGCATCGTGGTGTGTCCCTGTAATCCCAGCTACTCCAGAGGCTGAGGCAGGAGGATGACAACTTTAAGGCTAGCCTGGGCAATTTAGTGAGACCATGTCTCAAAATAATAAAAAGGAATGTAGTTCCATGGGAGGGTGTTTGCCTGGCATGCAAGAGGCCCTGGGTTTAATCCCTAGCACGGGAAAAAATAATGTTTTTGCTATTTTATCTCAAGAAAAATGAGAACTGAGCATCTGAGGTACAAGTACCCTTTTCATTTTGTTTTGAGACAGACTCTTCTATGCAGTTCAGGCTGGCTTTGAACTCACTATGTAACCCAGGTTGGCCTCCAACTCGCAGTGTTCCTCCTGCCGCAGCCTCCTGAGTGCTGGGATTACAGGCGTGCACAACCACACCTGGCTTTTGAGTACAAGCAGCTTCCATTTGAACTCACCTGTGCAGTGAACACTCCAGTTACTGTCACTGTTTGGTGAAGGAGGGCTAGAGATACAGCTCGGGGTACAGCACTTGCCTAGCAGGCATGAAGCCCTGGGTTTGATCCCCAGCACCTCCCTTACCCCCCAAAAAGATACAGATGAATGCCATACCTTAGGAAGGGACCAAAAGGGTCACATTTGTGAGGAAGGTTGTTTTTAATTTATTTAGTTTTCATTTTTAAAAATTAAATTTATTGGTACATTTTAGATATACACAATGATCACATTCATCATAAAGAATTTACCTGTACATGATCTTGATTCTTTTTTTCCCATCCCTCTCCCCCCACTTCAAGCCCTCTTCCCTGCTCCGTTTGCAAAAACTTTGTTTCCTTTTTTCCTTTCCTTCTTCTTCTTCTTCCCCTTCCTTCCTTTCCTCCTCTGCTCTCCCTAGTTCCCTTTCCCATTTGAACATTTTCTCCCCGTTTCACAATGTCTACTATATATTTTGTTCTCTATTTACACTTTCAGTTTCTCATGCCAGAGAAACTATTTGGTCTTTTTTTTTTTTTTTCCGGTACCAGGGATCGAACTCAGGACCTTGCGCTTGCCAGACAAGCGCTTTATGCCACTGAGCTATACCCCCAGCCCCACTATTTGGTCTTTACACACGTGTCTGATTTATTTCACTTAAGTGTATGTTCTCAATGTGCATCTATTTACCTAAAAATGTCCGAAGTTTATCCTTTTTATGGCAGAGTAGTACTCCGTTGTATAAAAGAACCACATCTTTATCTATTCATTGGTTGATGGGAATTTGAAGTGTTTCCAATATTTAGCTATTATAAACTGTGCTGTGCCGCTATAAACATGGGTGTACAATATATACTGTTGTGTGATGCTTTTAATACTTTTGGGAAGATACAAAGAAGGGGAGTAGCTGGGTTGAATGGAAACTCTAGTTCTAGTTTTTTTTGGGAATCTTCACACTGTTTTCCATAGAGGTAGCACCAATCTACACTCCCACCACCAGTGAAGTGTTTCTTTTTCCTCTACTGCCCCACCAGGATTCGTTATTGGTTGATTTCTGTTTTTTGAGACAAGGTCTTGGTATGTAGTTCAGTCTGGTGTTGAACTGACTTTGTAGCCTCAAATGACTTCAGACTTGTAGTGATCCTCCTGCCTCAGCTTCCCGAGGAGAGTAGGGTCATTTTTGGTGTTCGTAATCAAAGAGAGTGGGATGTCCTCAGATCAGAAAACAGACACTGAAAAGACATGTTCAGAGCTGGGCATGTTGGTATACACCTATAATCACAACACTCTGGGAAGCTGAGACAGGAGGGTCCCTAAGAGTTTGAGGCCAGCCTGAACTACACAGCGAGAACCTGTCTCAAAGAAAAAAAAAAAAAAAAAGAAAGAAAGAAAACCAGGGTAGGGGATGTAGCTCAGTGTAAAAGCCTAGGTTCAATCCCCAGGAGTGAGCCCCCTCCCTCCAAGTGAAAACATAAGAAAGACAAATTCTGAGGTAACTGTTATTTTTATTTATTTATTTGGTACCAGGAATCTAACGCAGGGCCTTGCACTTGCCAAGCAGGTGCTTATGCCACTGAGCTATATCCCGGCCCTATTTATTTATTTTGTCAGCCTTACCATGCAGTTCATGCTGGCCTTGCCCTCAAGGCACTTCTCCTGCCTCAGCCTCCAGAGTGCTGGGATTACAGGCATGTGCCACCACGCCCAGCTCCTTTTTCCTTTTTAGAGACAGAGTGAAACTGGCCTCAAACTTTTTTCTTTTCTGTACTACCAACTGAATTTAGGGCCTTTACACTGAACTATATTCCCTAGCCCTTTTTTATTTTATTATTATTTTTAAAATTTTGAGAAAGGGTCTCACAAAGTTGCTGAATTGCTCCTGCTTTAGCCTCCTAGAATGCAGAGATTATAAACTTGTACCACTACACCTGGCTGGACTGGGCTCACCTTTTCAATCCTTCTGCCTCAGGCTCTGCTGAACTGGGATTGCAGGCCTTTACCACAGTGCCTGGCTTCCTTAAAGGCTTTATGGGGATTGAATCCAGGGCAAAGCTTTAGCACTGAGCTACATTCCTCAGGCCTAGCTAAGTCTTTTAAAAGTGCTGGACATGGGAGAGCCAGGGATATAGCTCAGCAGCACAGCGCCTGCCTGGAAAATACAAGGCCCTGAGTTCGATTGCAGGCACAAATAAAGAAAAAAGTGCTGGGAAACTGGGCATCATAGTTCACACTTGTAATTCCAGCAGTTAGGAGGCTGAGACAGGAGGATCACTGTGAGTTCAAGGCCAGCCTGGGCTACATAGTGAGGTCAAGCCTAGCTTGAACTGCATGGTGAGACTCTGTCTAAAACATATATATATATATAAAATATATATATATTATATATACTTTATCAGAAGAAAAAATTACAACAAATTTGCTTCTAGACCTAATTGGCTTTTTGTTGTTCTGGATTTGTTTTGTTTGGTTTGGTTTTGGTTTTGAGACGGGCCTTGCTCTGTAGTTCTGGCTGGCCTTGAGCTCATGCCGATCCAGCTTCAGCCTCCCCAGTGCTGGGATCACGGGTGTGTGTCATCATGCCTAGCAAGCCTAGTTAATAATATAGAGACTTACGTGAGACCCTGTCTGAAAATAAAAAAAAAACAACTGTGAAGAAGTCTGTGGGTTCAGTGCCTGTACTGAGCAAAGGAGGAAGAGGCAGAAGAAGAAGGAGCACACTGGGCACCGTAACTGTAATCCTAGCTACTAGAAAGGCTGAAGCAAGTGGATTTCAAATTCAAGGCCAACGTGGGAACTTAACCAGACCCTGTCTGAAAATAATGCGGAAAAAAGGAAGAGGAGTAGAAGGAGAAACAGAGGTTTCCACAAGAGAAATAGGGAGGAACTGGGGCTCTAAACCCAACAGGATAGGCAGGGGCAGGTGGAGAACTGCACTGGAAATATCTGTGCATGTGGCCCAGCAGCCGAGCACTTGCCTAACACGCACCAGCCCAGGCGGGGAATGCGTGAGCTGGAGGGAGTGAATGAGCTGAACGGAATGAGCTGGAAGTGATGTACCTGCCCTTCTAAATCCTGCCCAGGCTTCCTGGAAAAACAAGAACTCTAACTGGGGTGGACCGGCCTCTTAACAAGGATATGAGGCCAAGGACAATGAGCAAGACATTTCCTTCAAGGAACTTAGCTCTTTCCTAAGCACTGGTGGTTGTGACATAGGGCGCCAGCAATGTGCTAGGTACACACTGTCATGCTTCCCCTCCCAATTAATCCTGTGAGGGAGGAGCTGTCACTCCAGCCAGGATTCAAATCTTGCTTATCCCACTGAGGCTATCAGTAATTAAAATATGCTAGGACACCAGAAGAAATGGTCAACTGTACAGGGAGTGTGTCTTGGAAGGGCTTCACTGAGATAATTCAAAGACATAAAAGGACTCATACACAAACAAGCAGGGGAAGGCTGGGGATATAGCTCAGTGGAATAAGCGCCTGCCTAGCAAGCACAGGGTCCTGAGTTCGATCCCCAGTACCGCCAAAACACAAAAAAAGAAAAAGAAACAAGCAGGGCATGGTGGTCAATACCTGAAATCCCAGTATTCTGGGAGGCTGAGACAGGAGGATTCCAAGTTTGAACCCAGGTCATGCAGCTTCATGAAACCTTTTCTTAAAATAAATAAATAAATAAAATAAAAAGGGCCAGCTGGGGATATATCGCAGTGTGACACCCTGGGTTCAATCTCTAGTGCAACAACACCATAAAGAAGTAGTTTCCAGTGTCTGCTGTGCCCCTAGCACAGTGCTTGTCTCTCTGATGCCAGTGGTGACCTGTGAGTTTGTGGGATTGCTTCTGTCTCGCAGTGAGGCAACAGACTGACAGCTGGAGGTAGTCAGGTTGGACTGTGTATGTCACTCCTACTAAAGCTCACATGATGCTTCACGGATGAACATCACAGACAGTCCCTTTGTGGGTCCCCTGAGGATTTCACTTGGTATAGCACTTTCTGATTTGGGTCTTTTATTTGTGTTTTGTTTTTTGACGGATGTGATGCTGGGGTGCCATTCCGAGGCTTTGAAAACTCTAGGGAGGCAAGTGTTCTCCACTGTGCCATCCTCCCAGCCCCCAGCACGATACAGTTTCTGAGCTGGGACATCTGACGGTGAAACGAGGAGTTCAGAGAGGTGCATTGCCAACCACAAACTTCCTCAGGCCACCTTCATTCCAGGTACCCTCCCAGTACCCCTGTGGCTAGTAACTCCTTCTCTGGGAAGCCTTTCTGGATTACTCTAAACTCACGGACATTTCCTCTGATTCCCAGGTAACTCTCATGGAACATGTGTTACCACCTCTGCCTTCATCTGTAAATATCTGTGTGTCTGATTCTGGTGCCTCACTGGCCCTCTTCAGGGCAAAGATTGGATCTTTTTTTTTTTTTTTTGGTGGTACTGGGGATCGAACTCAGGATCCTGCACTTTCTAGGCAGGCGCTTATTCCACTGAGCTATATCCCCAGCCCCAAGATTGGATCTTAAACCTGTCAGGCAGGCATTATGGCCCATAGCAGTAATCCCAGCTACTCAGGAGGCCAAAGCAGGAAGTTGCATGATCAAGCAACTTAATGAGTTAGCAGGACCCTGCCTCAAAAAGAAAAAAAAAGAAAAAAAGGAAGAAGAGCCAAAGCCAAGCATGGTGGGCAGACACCTGTAATCCCAGTACTTGGGAGGCTGAAGCCTGGGGATCACTGGGAGTTGGAGACCAGCCTGGGTTACAAAGTGAGCTTAAGGCCAGCCTGAATGGATAATGAGACCCTGTCTGAAAAAGACAAAAAATATTTTTAAAAATGTTTTAAAATGGCTGAGGATGTAGCTCAGTGGTAAGGTGCCTACCTAGCCTCCACACGCCCCTGAGTTTAATTCCTGGGAACAACACACACACACACACACACACACACACACACACTCCTCTGTGTGCCTTCAGCATTTTGAGGAGGGAACCTCTGTTTTACTGCATCACGTTTGTTTGTGGCTGGGGTTTGATCTCAGGGCTTCCTAGGCGCTGTGCAAATGTTCTGCTGCTGAGCTACACCACCAGCCCTTACTAGTTTCACTTCCCATTTTTTCTCAAGATGTGCCTGCTGTGTTTCACCTGCTTTGGAAATTCAGAGGCTCAACCCAATTCCACTCAAATCTTTGTTCTAGGCTCTTCCCAAAATTGTTATCCACACCTGTGTTCCAGAGGCCACTTGCCCAGCCAGGTGTGGTGGTAGCACATGCCTACAATCCCAGTGCTTGGGAGATTGAGGCAGGAGGATCGCTGTGAGTCAAGTCAGCATGGGCTATTAGTGAGTTCAAGTTAAGCCTAAACTACATAGTGAAACCCTGTCTGGAAAGAGGAAGGAAAAAAAAAAAAAAAAAAGAGACCATTTGCCCATTACAAATATGGCCACAATTGCCTCACTTCCTGTGTCATGTGACCCTCCCATTGTCATCACATGACCCATCCTTAAAGGACCGGAATTGACCTGCAGGGTTAGCTAGGTACCTATGGCTGCAGTATATACGTACATACTTGTTTTTATTTTGTGAATCAGCTCATCTTTCTGAGACTCTGGAACTCCTGCAGGCTTCTCTTCATCCAGTAACCAGATGTGATGGAGTTTTCAAGTCCTTCCATAGAGGTAAGTGAACCAGAAATCCCAACCATTGTGACATCTCGTCTTTCTGTCTCACCCTCTCTTCCTTTTTTTCTTCCTGGTACTGGCGATTGAATCTAGCAGGTACTGAGCTACATCCCAGCCTTTTTAAATTTTATTTTGAGATAGAGTCTCACTAAAATGCCCAGGGTGGCCTTAAACTTGCAATAATCTTGCCTCAGGCTCCGAAGTAGTCAGGATTATAGTCCTAATCAAGTTGCCAGGATTACACCACTGTGCCTGGCAAGTGGCAGACTGTGAAAGCAGGCCACTGTAGCTTTTTCAGCAAGTGAAGGGAGGGAGGGGTTGAGATTGAAATGGATGGGAAGAGGAGTAAGGTGAGTTTTTGTTTTGGGTGCACAGAAAGCTGTCTCCAGCAGAGGGGTTGCAGGGAGGGCTGCACCCAGCACTTGGTGGGCTTTGTCCCATTCCTAGTCAAGGTGGAAAGCTGGGCTGTGCACACCCATCGACACCCAGCCCTCACCAGGAGAGCAGCTGACTGAGGGCTGGAGAGGACTTGCCCTCTAGCCACTCCTCGTTCTGTTCTCAGGAACATCCCAAATGCCTGAGCAGGGTGGGCATGATGGCTGCCAGCCTCACGGGATTACTCCTGCTTCAGGCAGTGGCATGGGCGTCAGGTAAGAGTGCCAAGGAGAGGTCCGAGGCTCCTTCCTGCCCCGTGGCCCTCTGCTAGCCTTCCGGCATACTCATGGTGAGGTTCCTTGTGGGCCCTGGATAAACCCTGGGGAGTGATTGAGACCAGCACTGGGATGGGGGTCGAGGGAGGGGGGATTTGAAACCACTGTCCTGTCCCCTAACTAGCATGACTGGTGCCCTTACCTGTGCCCTGCCCTGGCCTCTTCTGTCTGTGTCCTTTCCTTCCAGGTGCTTACCCCTGCATCCCTAAAAGCTTTGGCTACAGCTCAGTGGTCTGTGTCTGCAATGCCACGTACTGTGACTCTCTTGACCCCCTGACCTTCCCAGCCTTGGGGACCTTTAGCCGCTATGAGAGTACACGCAGTGGGCGTCGGATGGAGCTGAGTGTGGGTGACTTCCAGGCCAACCGCACCAGCACAGGTGACCACACCCCCAGCCCTCCCTCCACCAGCCCTCCTGGAGCTAAGTCCCCAGTGCTGGTGACCAATGTGGAGTTTCTTTGCTGGGCACTGACACCCTTTCTTCCCTGCTGGTGTCCTCAGGGCTTCTATTGACCCTGCAGCCAGAAGACAAGTTCCAGAAGGTGAAAGGATTTGGAGGGGCCATGACAGACGCTGCTGCTCTCAATATCCTTGCCCTGTCTCCCCCTGCCCAGAATTTGCTACTGAAATCATATTTCTCTCAAGAAGGTGAGGAGGAGCTGGGCATGGGGGCGCATGCCTGTAATCCCAGCACTCGGGAGGGAGGCTGAGGTAGGATTGTTGCTGGTTTGAGACCAGCCTGAGCTACAAAGTGAGCTCAAGGCCATCCTGAACTGCATAGCAAGACCCTGTTTCAAAAAAAAAAAAAAAAAAAAAAAGGTGAGGGGTGGGACCAGAGGACACACTGCAGGCGACACTTTTCTTTGACCCTTCCTTGTACCCTTTCACCTTTCCCTGACATTTGGTTCCTTAATGCCCAGGAATAAGATTACCCTGTTAGCATTCTGCTAAATGCATGGGACTCTCAGGCTCAGAGGGACTGTGTTTTACCCAGGTGCTGGCCTCCATGGTCCCCAAACTGGCACCCACATTCTCTTTGGCCTTGAGACTCTACTGGAGAGTAGCAAGTGATAGGCCATGTTCCATATTCTCCTGTTGATTCAGACTCCTGTATCTTGGTCATCCACTGCAGGGATTGAATATAACATCATCCGGGTACCCATGGCTAGCTGTGACTTCTCCATCCGCACCTACACCTATGATGACACCCCTGATGACTTCCAATTGCACAATTTCAGCCTCACAGAGGAAGATACCAAGCTCAAGGTGGGCATTCTGGTTGACTCTGGCTCTGACTACATTAATGTCTTGGAGTCATTAGGGTCCAGCGAGGGCAGTCTGCAGAGAGATATGGAACCTTCTGCTGCTGCATTATCCCATGGGTGATAGGGTGCAGGCTGGACCTGATGCACCGGTTGGACTGGTTTGTGTTCCACCTCTGGGTGTCTCTCTCACTACTTCTGTTTCTAGATACCCTTGATTCACCGTGCCCTGCAGATGTCCCAGCGCCCTGTCTCACTCTTCGCCAGTCCCTGGACATCACCCACTTGGCTCAAGACCAATGGGGCAGTGAATGGGAAGGGGACCCTCAAGGGGGCCCCAGGGGACATCTACCACCAGACCTGGGCCAAGTACTTTGTCAAGTAAGGGATCAGCATGGCCCTGGGGCCTGGACCAGCCTTCTCTTTAGACATCTGGTCCACGTCCGACCCCTCACCTCGGTGCCACTTCTGCATCTGCCTCTCCTACCTTCCCAGCCTTCCAGATTTGGCCTATTAGTTGTCCCCACTCAAACATCAGAGGGTCGTGGTCCATTTTCTTGGTCATGACCACTCCTGTCCTTTCTCCCGCTAGGTTCCTGGATGCCTATGCTGAGCACAAGTTAAAGTTCTGGGCAGTGACAGCTGAGAATGAGCCTTCTGCAGGGCTGATGAGTGGTTACCCCTTCCAGTGTCTGGGCTTCACCCCTGAACACCAGCGAGATTTCATTGCCCGAGACCTGGGCCCAACCCTTGCTAACAGCACGCATCGTGGTATCCAGCTGATCATGCTGGATGACAACCGGTTGCTGCTGCCTCGCTGGGCACAGGTGGTAAGGCCTAGGATCTCCATGGTGTCCTAGCAGACCCCAAATCTAACATCTAAGCATTGGCTCCAAGTTTAGAGCTTTCCATCTCCTCTCTTGTAAAAAAAACACACACACACAAAAAAACCCCTCTACTTGCTTCATAAAGATGACTCTCAAGTTATGTTTGTTTTAGTTGGGCATGGTGGCGGATGCCTGTAATCCCAGTTCTTGGGAGGCTGAGGCAGGAGGATGGTTTTGAGTTCAAGGCCAGCCTGGGCTATAAAGTGAGCTCAAGGCTAGCCTGAACTGCACAGTGAGACCCTGTCTCAAAAAGACAAAACAATGTTATTTTTGTTTTTTTCCCACCAGGTCTTGCTGGGCTTGAGCCCAAGGTGATCTTCTTGCCCCAGTCTCCTAAGGCCTGGGATTACAGATGTACACCACCATGCCTGGTAGATCCTCAAGGCATTTTTATGTTGAATTATTTTTCTTATATTTATTGACATTCAGTTTAATTAGCACATTTATCGAGCAACTGATCAGTGCCAGATACTATCCTAGGTACTGGTTATATTGTAATAAACAAAACAGGTAACAGTTTCTACGTTCTCAAATTCTGAGGAAGCAAATTAAAATATGTGAATGATTAGATGTTGATTAGTACTCTATTGTGGAAAAATAAAGCAGGGGGTAGAGATGCACCTGTAGTTTTTTGGTGTTTTTGGCCTTTTTTGAGATAGGGTCTTGTTATGCAGTTCAGGCCTTAAATTCACTTTGTAGCCCAGGCTGGCCTTGAACTCGCAACAATTCTTCTGCCTCAGCCTCTGAGTGCTGGGGTTACAGGTGTGTGCTACCACACCCAGCTGCACCTGTAGTTTGAATAGAGCCAGTGAGGGGAGGTCCCACTAGGAAGGTTTCACTTCAGCGCAAACTGGAGAAGTTGAGAGAGGGGCCGTGCAATACCTAGGGCAAGTGCAGAGGCCTTGGAGTAGGCACCTGCACTCATCTTGAATGCTTGAGAACTGTACAGAGTGAGCAAGTGACCCTGCAGGAAGGGGTCAGGGAATCTCAGAGGCATGGTAGGAGGGTCTTCAAGACATTTTATTTTTATTATTTTTGTTTTATCGAGACATGCTCTCACCGTGTCACCCAGGCTGGTCTTGAATTTATGATCCTCTTGCCTCAGCTTCCTGAGTAGCTGGGATCACAGGTGCAGGCCACCACCCTGCCCAACTTACTAGAGCTCCTGCCAGGCCACTTCTCAGAGCTCCTAGTTCCTCTTCCTGAACCCTGCGGAGGGCTTAGGCTCCCTTGGCTTCAGGCCTCTTTCCTGTTGCCTGTGCAGGTGCTGACAGACCAAGAGGCAGCTAAGTATGTCGACGGGATTGCTGTGCACTGGTACCTGGACTTCCTGGCCCCAGCAAAAGCTACCCTGGGAGCAACACACCGCCTGTTCCCCAACACCATGCTCTTCGCCTCAGAGGCCTGTGTGGGCTCCAAGTTCTGGGAGCAGAGTGTGCGACTGGGCTCCTGGGATCGCGGGATGCAGTACAGCAACAGCATCATCACGGTGAGCCCCTGACCTCCTTCCCACAAAGCACCTGGGGCCATTCCTACCTCAGAAAGGCTGAGAGTCCTTCCTTCCCAGCTTCTCTGCCAGCGTGCCCTCTTACCTGTGGCTACCGTAATTCTCTATTTTGCCTTTCCTTCAGATTATGCCTTTTCCACATGCTTGGGCCCAGTTACACCAGCCTCTACCTTCTTGGCTTTCCTCAAAGTGCCTCCATCCTCACAATGCACCCGCCTTTGCTATTAAGGAAACAAAGCACCCCGTACACACAGACACCTCCCCTGGCCCCATATTGTTCACCTGACCCCCAACTATCTTCTCTGAGGACCCCTATGTTGAGCCTTGGTCCTTCCTTGTCTATACTTCAGAACCTCCTCTATCACGTGGTTGGCTGGACTGACTGGAACCTCGCCTTGAACCCTGAGGGGGGACCTAACTGGGTCCGCAACTTTGTCGACAGCCCCATCATTGTGGATATTGCCAAGGACACATTTTACAAACAGCCCATGTTCTACCACCTTGGCCACTTCAGGTGAGCGCAGGGTGCACGTCCCCAATCCACACCAGGCCTGTCATCTCCTACATCAGGCTTACATCACCCCAAGTTTAGCCATTTAAGGTTGGACTCCTGGGAGAGGCATGCCCACCCTTCCTTGAGATGCGTGGGCAAAAGGTGACAAGGCGTCACAGACACAGCCAATCCCAGGATGCCTGACGCTGGGGCTGGACTGTAGGAGGCCAGGATCAGGATGAAGCAGCAGGGTTTGAGGCCTACAGAATAAGGACAGCTTTGGCAGGATTTATGGGTGGGGCAGGGGTGTGACTTCGTCGCCAGGCGAGGATGGGTGGTATTTGGATGGCTGGAGGGGCTGGGACAGTCTCTGATGATTCTTTCCCCACATTCAGCAAGTTCATTCCTGAGGGGTCTCAGCGAGTGGGGCTGGTGGCCAGTGAGGAGAACGACTTAGAGGCCGTGGCACTGCTGCATCCCGACGGCTCTGCAGCTGTGGTTGTGCTGAACCGGTGAGCACAGTGGCAGGTCTGGACCTGGACTGGGGCTGGGGCGGGCCCTGGGAAGCTCACGTGCTCACTTTTCTTTTCCTTCCCAGCTCCCCTAGGGACGTGCCTCTCACCATCAAGGACCCTGCCATTGGCTTCCTGGAGACCATCTCCCCAGGCTACTCCATTCACACCTACCTGTGGCGTCGACAGTGATGAGCAGATACCCAAGCAGGCACCTGGGCCTGGCGTGGTGCTGAAGAGACAGAGTCAGCTCATCTGCTGAGTAAAGGAAGTGTCTAAGAGGGTACAGCAGGGCCAGGATGAGCTCACAGTGACACAAGCCCAGGGGCAGTGGTTGGGTGACTCACTCTCCTCTTTAGTAGGTGCCAGGGGCTGCAAGCCCCTAGGGAAAGATCAGGAAACCCTGGTGTCTCCGACCCCACGCTTCTGTAGGAGTGTGCTATGTGCTGGTTGCCTGTGGAAACTGGGCTCAGGCCCAGGCGGAGCTCACTGTCTGTACAAACACAAGACTGGGGTGGGGGGAGGAAAGAAGAGATTAAGAAAGCTGGACCCCAAAATGGGGACTGTTTGTCTTTCCTGAAGTTGCAGAACTGGGCCCATGCAGAGGCACTGTCAGCATCGAGGCAGAAGCAGCCACAGAAGCCAGGGCCACTGTGCACGCTCAGGCACCCAAATGCTCCTGTGTTACTGGCTGGGAAAATGGCAGTCCCTTAAAAGAGAATGTTTGGCCTGAATCAGAGTGGTTTTATTCTGGGGTGCAGCAACCCATTTCTGGCTGTATCAGCAGTGGGGAGGCAGATGGGCCTCTGGAATGCACGACAGTGGAAGAATCAGTCCTGGGAGGGCAGAGACGAATCACTGCTCTTCGTCCTCCTCAGCCATGCCCAGGGCCCGGGTGCCCAGGGCCCGGGCGGGTGCTGCCCGCTGGACAGAGACAATGCCACTGAGCAAGGCATAGCCCACCATGGCTGCCAGCCCCGCCAGCACAGACAGGATCTGGTTCCGCCGTGGGTACAGCTCCTCCTCACTCTCTGGGCCTGCTGGTGTCTGCCGTGGGGGTGGCACCTCAGCTGTGGGCCAAGGAAGGAAGAGAAGCTAGCTCCTGGACCGCAGCCCACTCCACCCAGAGCTGTCCTCCCTCTAGCTCCTTACCTCCATCCCAGGGGAAATAGATGCTGAGGATGTGGGTACAGTAAGTGCAGAGGTTGTGCAGCCCCCGCAGGTGGGCCTGTAGCTTCCCACTGGGCAGCTTCGCCTGCAGCAGCAGCGCCAAGTAGCTAAAGACGAAGGCATCCAGGGAAGCAGGGCTGGAGAGAGAGGGAGAGAGTCAAGGGTGGAGAAGGACAGCTGGGCAGATGGCTCAAAATGGAGCTGGGGAGATGCGGCAGCCTGGGGAGGTGGGCTCTACACAGCAGTAGGCTACCAGAGGACGGTATGCACAGTTCTGAGTCCTGTATGAGAGGCTTCCCCAGGTGGTGCCAGCCGGGCCCTGAATGGGGCTCTATCCCAGGGAGCATAAAGAGCACATTGAGTTCCCCACAGCCCTGCAGGCCTCTCCTGCACCTGGCTGCTCTCCCACCCCACCCTGCTGTACCACCAAGATGGCTCCAGCCCCACACACCGCTGCTGTCACCAGAACTAGTATCTGTCCTGAGGACCTCTTGTCCAGAGCCTAAGCCCACACCAGTCGCTGCATCTTCCTTCTAAGCCACCCACTGCCCACCACAGAATGTGACTCACGCATCTCCAAAGAAGAACTTCTGAGACCCCAAGCGCTGAGAGAGAAGCGTCAGGCACTCCCGAGCCTCTTGGTACAGCTGTAGGGATGACACGGGTAGGCTTGCGGCCACAGGAACGGTGCCACCTCCCCTCCTGGCACTGCCATTCCTGACCATCATCCTGGGGCACATCTCGTACAACAGCCCCCTGTCCCAGAGCTACCTCCTTTTCCAGTTCTTCCTCATTCTCAGGCTTGTGCTCCCCACAGAGCATCTGCAGCCGCTCCATGTGCTGCCTTTGCATGCGGCCGGGCAGGAAGAAGTTAAGGGGAAAGGGCATAGCCTCTGCATACCACTTCCGGGTCACTTCCACATAGTTCTTGGTATCTATCCAAAAAGTATGGATCTGGATTGGGTAGGCAGGAAGGAATAAGAGGTTTGAGCCAGCGCACCTGCCTGACACAGGGTAGCCTTCTGACTCTCACACTGCTCTGCCCCTTACCCCCACAGGCCAAGAGTGCTGCGAAGTCAGGCACACTTACTAGCACTGGGAGCAGTTTTTCCTCCAGCAAAGACATGAATGCCAGGGTGTCTGCCCCTTGTCGGGCTGACAGATCATAGTCAGCATTGTACTTCTGTGGGAGAAATATACATGAGGTGGACAAGGGGAGGTGCAGGGACACTTCAGGTGGGGAAGGAACGGTACCCCACCCCACTGGCCTGATTGCAACAGAGGTACAGCAAGCTTCTCCCCCTGAGGCTTTTTCCCGAGGCCTAGCCAGTAGCCTGTTGCTGTTGGCAGAAAGCCTGGGCCTTGGAGCCTGCTGGCTGTCAAGGTCCTGTGCCCGCAGGGGAAAGGGAGGCGTTGCCACAAACTAGGAGCAGCTCCCAGAGTTCCCACGGAAAGCTGGCCACATGCCTGCTGACGGCAACTTTCTAACAGTAACTTCCCCGACCCCGACTCCGACTCCACAAAGGCAGAGGAGCAGAGCTCAGATGAAAGTTGGGCTGTAGCCAACACCTCCAGAACTAGGGGACAACCATCCTTACGCTCTCTGGACCCATGAACTCATCCAGGACCCCCTGCTTTGTTCCTCATGGCTTTGGCTGTTTCATGTACTTAATTCCATGCCGAGACATCACCACCACACATACATTCCACCCATATCCCCAGGTCTAACCTGCCCTACCTTCCCAGGCTTCAGTCTCAGCCCCTCAGCACACCCTCCACACCCTGAGTAAGCAGTGTCTCTTAAATCTCTCTCAACATCAGTTTTTCCCCTGTGGAATGGGTGTAATAATCTCTTTCAATGTGACTATTTTAGTAAATAGTTTAGGAAAAAACACTTCGGAAACTGGAAAAGCTCTGCTCATACATAAGGAATCAGGGCCATGCTCCTGGCTCTGCCAGGAACTTTGGGTTTTATCTGGATCCTATTTCTCTAGGCCTGTCAAGCCTCCAATCATTCTCTAGTTCTTTAACCTCTGGGAAGATAGAATTGAGGAAGATGGTCCATTTCTGACAATGTGTTCCCTTTTGGAACCAGTCTGTGAGCGGTAGAAGAACCCTTGGAAAGCATGCTGGCTAAGCCACCTGATTTTACAAAGAAGGATCTTACACGTCTGGGAGGGGAACTTGCCCAAGATCACACAATCAGAGTAAATAGTACAACGTAAGCCTCTGGCTCTTCTTATTTCAAATTCCCCAACCTGGCTCTAACCCTTGTCCCTAAGCCTTGGATCTAGCCTACGCTAGTCCCTAGAAACAAGGAAGTAGCCACTGACTTCCTTTCTAAAGCGGTGATGGTATATACTTGTAACCTCAAATACTCAGGAGGCAGAGGTACAAGGACTGCGAGTTGGAGGCTGGCCTGGCATCTTAGTGTGTTCCTACCTCAAAATAAGAATATAAAAAAAGGGCTGTTGATGTAACTCAGTGGTACAGTTTGCCTAGCACACATGAGGCCCTGGGTCCAATTCCTACCACTGAAAGGGGAAAAAAAAATCCCTTTATCACTTTTTTTTTTTTTGAGATAAGGTCTCGATGTGTAGTTCAAGCTGGCCTTGTAAGTCCCTTTTTAGCACCACCTTTGAGGGCTTCATCAGAGCCAACTGCAGTTCTCTGCTTTCTTTCTCTTCCATGTGCTATCAGCCCATACCGTCCCCTCCCTGCCCAGCACACGGAAGGCACTGTCTCCAGATGCCCTCATAGTGCCCTGAACTTAATTTATAGCCAACTGCTTTACTGCATCACAGTGACAGTGTCTGTGTCTTCCTCATCACAGTGTGTGTTCCTTGATGCTTTGCTTGGTGCATTATCTGGTGCTCAATAAATACGTTACACTGAACTGAATCTGTCTCACCAGTAGCTCCCATCCAAGACACCTACCTCTTTTCGAAGGTGGGTGATGATCTTGTGTGGTACCGAGATGACTTCTCCATGGCTGGTCCGAAGAGCAGGCAGAGTTCCTAACATTGAGAAAGTGTGGCCACCAGATCTTTAGCTGCCTATTCATACATACATACATACATACTTTAATTAATTAATTAATTAACTTGGTAGTTTAGGCTGGTCTTGAACTCACTATGTAGCCCAGGTTGACCTGGAACTTGCAGAGATTGTCCTACTTCAGCGCTGGCATTGTTATTTACACACATTTGTACCACATTCCCGCTTTCTGCTACTCCCCTTGCACACACCCTTCCTCACCCCCAAGGGACATTGGGTACCTGAAGGGCTTCGCCAGGGGTTGGTGATCTTGTGTACCTTCAGTGGAGCACCAGTAAATCTGGCATAGGTCTGCAGGGAAGGAAGCAGAGGACAGGCCAAGGAACCAAGAGGAGAGATATTTACTGAATATTTTATGTGTTATGCCTATGCTTAGCACCTTTGTACAAAAAACAGAGACATTACCATTCCTGTTTTACAAATGGGCAAAACGGGGCTCAGACATGTCCATGATTAAAACTGGAATGAAAATCCTTTTCTACTCTCTTTTGTCATCTGTCTGGTGAACACTTATCTTCAAAAGCTTTTCATAACCAGAACCCTCTTCTTGATAGCATCAATCGTGGCCTTCTTTGACAAGTTTCTGTGACCTATTCCTACTTACTAAATATATCTTACACTTGAACAGTTTATTCAACGGTTACATGTCTGCCTTTCCCTAAACAACTTGTGGGGAGGGAGCAAATCTTACTCATTTTTTGCATGACAATGGTATTTAGGAGAAGTTTAACACGTACTTTTAAAATCAAAGAGTGGGGGCCTGGAGGTACAGCTCAGTGGGCTAAGTGCTTGCCGCTGAGCACTAGGGCCCTGAGTTCGATCCCCGGTCCCGGAAAAAGAAAAAGAAAAAAAATAAAATAAAATCAAAGAGTGAAGCAGGGGTGATGTGGATCAAGTCTGACTCCAAAACTCTTTCTACATACAGTCTGGCTGTGGACCGACTGGTCCAGCAAATACGCTCAGTAAACGGTGTTTGGTTACAAGGAGGAAAGGGGGTGCTGGGACGACAGGAATGCCAACCCTAAGACCTCTGAGATCGTCCAGAAGTATTGCCCCAAGGTCACACAAGCAGTAAACAGATAAAGATAGAATCTATCTCCTAAACCCCCTGGTCAAGGTTCTTTCCATTGCTAGACGCATCACAGGAAACCACGGCATAGGGCAGTGAGCCCATATCGGCTAATCCTGGCGTTTGATTGCCTCAGTTTCCCCCAGTGCGGCCCGGCAAAGTTCGGATGCTGAGTTAGTTCGGACCCCCTCCCCAGTCCTTTTAAGGGCGCAGCAGAGGACGCCGGCGCCACCCCTCACCAGCACGGCCAGGCTGTCCAGGTCCACTGACGGCAGCCCCCAGCCCCCCGACCAGCAGAACAGCTCCATGGGCGCCGCCATCTTGCACACCCTCTGTCCCGGAAGCATCTCCCCGTGCGCTTCCGCCCTCTCCCGCGCGGTTCCGCCCCCAGCCACCGCCCCTCTGGCGGCTGGAGGCTTGGGGCAAGGGGAGGTACCCGGGAAGGCGCAGCTTTTCTGAGTCTGTGGGGCTGCGGGACGGCAGGAGGCGGGGCTGGGCGCCTCGGGGGAGGGCGGCCGCCGGCCCATCCAGACGCGGCTCCCCCAGGGCGACCGGGCAGCAAGCCAAGGGCGCCTCGGAGAGTCGCGGCGTCTCGGCGGCGCGGAGCTTCGAACCCTCGAAGGCGATGCCCGCTTAGGAGACGGGGATCTTGGGCGCCTGGCGTTGTTCTGCGGGCCCCTGCTGAACTGCACGTGGCCTGGACTGCCCCGGGGCCACTCGGGACTCGGCCCCGCGAGGGGGCTGCGGGGGGGTCCCCCGAGCCGCATGTTTTCCACTGCGCGTTATGTTTGGAGCCGGCCCCGCGCCGCCTGTCGCTATGGAAACAAAACAGGGGCGGTGGCGGCGGCAGGAGCGGAGGCCCGGCTGGGGCCTGGGTGGGGGAGGGGAGGTGGGCTCACGGACTGTTGCCTTAGCAACGGGAACTCCGGCGCCCCTCCGCTTCGTCCGGGTCACGGTCGGTCCACCGGTACCCACCGCATTGCCCCAATCTGGTCCTCGGCTCCTGGCCTGTGCCCTGGTTTTCTACTTTTATCTCTGTAGTCCTTTTCCTCTTGATTTCTTCGCTTCGACCTCACTGACCAAGGTTTTCGACCCTCCGTCCAGTTCTGATCGGACGCTTTTCAGACTCCAGTTTTCCTAAGAATGAGGGGAGAAACAGGCGCAAGTCAGGGAACCCCCACAGTAATAAAGAGTGCTTACTTCATTCCAGAGCAGCAAACTTCATGCCATGTGGGCATCCTCTAGGCACTGTAGCAAGCTAGCTCCGGCCACTCCCTTGGCATCCTTTGCTGCCAGCTGTGGATTAATGCCCACTGTGTGGCCCACGCCAGGGGTTCCTGACTTTCCTCACTGTGGCTTCCAGAAAACAGTAGCATTGGGTCGTGCTGTGTGTTGGTGGAGGCCCCCAATAGCGGGGCGATAGGGAGGAGGAAACACCTGGGAGCCAGGACCATTAGGGAGAAAAGTAAGGCAGGGAGGCCTCCGGGACTCTTTCCTAGTGCCCCTGGGTGATGCCTCCAAGGTGATTGGCAGCTCTTTGTTTCGGCCCCCCCCGCTGGCCCCCCCTCGGCTGCCCCCTCCGTCCCTCCGCCCGCCACTCCTGCTCTCTCCGCCTAGCCTTTTCCCCTCCCAGCAGCCTGCCTGCCAAGGGTAGTGAGCCGGCTGAGCGGCATGGAGACGCAGGAACTTCGGGGGGCCCTGGCTCTTCTCTTCCTTTGCTCTTTTGCATCTGCCAGTCAGGACCTGCAGGGTAAGCCTGTGCCCATCCTCTTAGACTCCATCTCGGCCTGCTCCACATTTACCCCCAGTCCGGGTAGTGGGGAACACGTAGTCCAGGAGAGAGGAAGAGTACCGAAATTGAGCTAGAGGGAAAAATTACACTTCCTGGAGTAGATGAAATTATGGCATGATGGGGAGGAGTGGGGACCAGAGAGTGACGTCTGAGTAGTACTGGCCAGCGTCAGGCATGAGGCCGGAGGAGATGGTTCGGGAGCTGATAGAGCTGCCAGGTTGGGTTGGCGTGAGAGCATCCCCACAGTCTGGGAGAGCAGCCTGAAGTTGGGTGCTCTGTGTGGGCCCCTGGGCTTGGTCCCCCTTCTCTCCAGGCTCCCAGCTCACAAAGACAGGGTGGGGGTGGAGACTGAGAGGTCTGGCGCTCCCGGAGGTCTGGCTGTGGGATGGGCCCTTGGATGTGGGAGAGGTAGCTGGAGCAGATGACACAGGCAAAGATTCTTTACTGACTGGAGGAGAAACCACAGATTGGCCAGGACACAGGAGGCAGAGGAGCTAGGTCCTACTTTCCATTGGGGTGGGGGAAGGTCAGAAGGTGGGCGGGTCAAAGCCCTCAGTGGGCAGCTGCTCCTATCCAAATGAATGTGCTGAGCCCCCGGGCTGGGAGGAGGGGCACCAGTGTGTGGAAGGAGCCAAACCCTGCAACGGAGAAGCTGCCTCTCATTTCTGTGCTATGGGCACCAGGTGCCACTCCAGACTGATAGCCACATTGTCTCTCTTGCGCCACCTGGTGGGGGCATCTCAAAGTTGTGGAATGGGTTTTGAATTTCTAAGCCTCAGTCCACAGGTTCCCAGAGGGATGATGTGGGCAGTAATGAGTGAAAGAAGGTCCACTGCCTCCACTGTCAAAAAAAGATTGAGTTCTGAGAAGGCGACTTATGTTGCCTGGTGGTGGAGTGGTGTCCCAACCCTGAAGGCTCAGGGGAGGGGCCAGGCCTTAGCATTTGACTCCATCCTCTTGTCCCACCAGTGATTGACCTGCTGACTGTGGGTGAGTCCCGGCAGATGGGCGCTGTGGTAGAGAAGATCCGTACAGCCCTACTCACTGCTGGGGACATCTACCTCTTGTCCACCTTTCGCCTGCCTCCCAAGCAGGGTGGTGTCCTCTTTGGACTGTACTCTCGCCAGGACAACACGCGATGGCTGGAGGCCTCTATTGTGGGCAAAATCAACAAAGGTGACTTGTGGACTTCTCCTTCCTGTCGCAGTGAACCCTCCAAACCTGAGTGCTTTCCCTCATCCCTGCTCCTATTTCTCCCTGACCTCCACTAGGGATCATATGCCCATTAAGCTATGCCCACGTACCAGAGGTACATGTAGGGTGCGCTTAGGAAGTTAGGAGGCCAGATACTCTAACAGTATTTGTAGGGATGGAAAGTTTGGATAGAGGTCAGTGGTAGGGCACTTGTCCAGCATGCTTGAGGCCCTGGTTTCAATCCATTGCATTGCAGGGGGGCGGGTAGAGATGGTTGGTTGTATTTGAGGATGTATTAAGTATTGTATTAGGGATTTATTGTATTAGGGATATATTAGGGATTTTGTGCCCAGCAGTGTTAGAGGTCCCTCAGATTCCTGGGTCACTGAGTTAGTACAGAGCTACAATCCTGGGAGAGGATGAACTGATCTGATTTACTGAAGATTGAGAAACTCCTAGTCTTTTAGTCAATTTGAAAAGCATTTATTATGTACCTGTCATGTACAAGGTGTTGAGAAATGCAGCTGAATTAGGAGTGGTAGCTTTTGAGATGGGGTATCCAGAAGAGTTGATCTGAGCCTCAAGGGGGATATGGGATGGGGCACAGTGCACATTCTGACTCTCCTCCTGGACAGTACTGGTGCGGTACCAGCGGGAAGATGGCAAAGTCCACGCGGTGAATCTACAGCAAGCAGGCCTGGCTGACGGGCGCACGCACATAGTTCTCCTGAGGCTCCGAGGTCCATCCCGGCCCAGCCCCAGCCTGCAGCTCTATGTGGACTGCAAACTGGGCGATCAGCACACTGGCCTGCCAGCCCTGGCTGCCATCCCCCCAGCGGAGGTCAGTGGGCTGGAGATTAGGACTGGTCAGAAGGCTTATTTGAGGATGCAGGTGAGCAGGAAAGACCCTGAGTTGGTAGCAATGGGGGGAGTAAATGGTAGATCCTCCCACCTTACCTGCTGTCCCCCCAGGGCTTTGTGGAATCGATGAAAATTATTCTGGGCGGGTCCATGGCCCGGGTAGGAGCCCTGAGTGAGTGTCCATTCCAAGGGGACGAGTCCATCCACAGTGCAGGTAACAGAGACTCCTGTTAGCTGGCATTGGATCATAGCCTTGTAGTCTTTGGTGACTCCTAACCTTTGCCCTTCCTCCCCCAACACCCATTTCTCTAGCTCACCTGTTCCTGGGGCTTCTGATCCCAATTGCCCCAAATCTTTCTTCTCTGACCTCCTATACAGGAGGTGTGGGTCAAAAATATCTCCTTAGGGCCTGGAGATGTGGCTTGGTAGTGGAGTTCTTGCATTGCATGCACAAAGTCATCAGTTCGATCCCCAGCACTGCTCCCCCACCAAAAAAAATCCTCCCTAAACCAGATGTGGTGGTGCACACCTGTAATCTCAGCACTCTGAGAGGTTGAGGGAGGAGGATTGCAAATTCAAGCCCAGCCGGGGCAATTTAGCTAGACCCTGTTTTAAAAATATAAAAAATAGATGGGTCGGGTGGTGCACACCTGTAATCCCAGCACTCAAGAGAGAGCAGCAGGAGCATCGCTGTGAGTTCAAGGCCAGCGTTGGCTACAAAGTAAGTTCAAGACCAGCCTGAAATGCATAGTGGAATCCTGTCTCAAAAAGACCAAAAACACCCTCAGTAGCTTAGTGCAAAGGCCCTGAGTTCTATCCCCACTACCAACATAAACCAAAAGCCTTGCTTAGATCATACCTACTAAGGTGGCCAGAAAGATAGTGATCCAAGGGAAAACTATAACTCTGGCCTCTAGGGGACAGAGGTGAGGGAAAGTAATTGCTTGATCCTGGCTGAGATCCTAGTCCCAGTCCTTTGTACTCCGCCCCCCTAGTGCCTGCAGTGTCTCCAAGCATTTCCCATCAGCCTGGCCTCTGACAGGGATGCTTAGAGGCTCCTACCTAAGTCACACCATCACACTGACTTCTCCCAGATCTTTCAAAGGAGTGGATACTTGGGAGGGTGGGAGGGAGGAAACAGAAGGTATTGGGGGCCTGGTCTTGCTTGGTGGCCTGTCACTTAGACCCCTTCCACCATAACTATATCTGGGAACCAGGAGTTGGGCTTTGATGTCCCATGAGGCAGCTCCTTAGAGAATCCCTAGCCCAGTGGCAAGAGCTGGTGCTGGCTGGGGCTGTGGCCCAGTGTTAGAGCACTTACCTAGCACACGTAAGATCCCAGGTTCAATCCCCAGCACAGACAGGGGAAGCTGCTGCTTGTCACCTCTGTCCTCCTACCATGTAATACTCCGAGGCTCCAGCCCTGTCCCCATCCCCATCCCGCATCCTCCCTCCTCCCCAGGTGCCCCCTTGACCATGTTTTCTTCTCCGCTCTAGTGACCAATGCGCTGCAGTCCATTCTAGGTAAGCAGACCATCAGGAGATGGCAGGGGCGGGGGGGTGAGGCTCAGGCTTTGGCAGCTTCCTGGAACTAATTCCTTTTAAAAGATTGGGAGTGGGTGGCAGTGGCATGAACTGGTTCATTGCCTGCCCATGGAGGAGCTAGGGCTGATGCCCCAGTTCTGATCCTCTCCATACCCTGGGCCCTGACAGGGGAGCAGACCAAGGCGCTGGTCACCCAACTCACCCTCTTTAACCAGATCCTGGTGGACCTGCGGGACGATATCCGAGACCAGGTATGGGTGGGCCGGCCAAGGGTGCTCCTGACTCTGGTGGGGTGGCAGATGTGAGGGCTGACTCCCCCTTGCCTTTCAGGTGAAGGAGATGTCCCTGATCCGAAACACCATCATGGAGTGTCAGGTGTGCGGTGAGTGGGAGAGCGGGGGAGGGTTCCAGAGGGCAGCACTAGGGCGTCCCCTGGCAGAGGTTTCAGTAACCTCCGGGTGGCTCTGACTCTGCCCACCTCCCAGGCTTCCACGAGCAGCGTTCGCACTGCAGCCCCAACCCCTGCTTCCAAGGTGTGGACTGCATGGAAGTGTATGAGTACCCCGGCTACCGCTGTGGGCCCTGCCCCCCAGGCCTGCAGGGCAACGGCACCCACTGCTCCGACATCAATGAGGTGGGGAGGGCAGAGCCCATAGGGTGCAGAGAGCGGGGAGGAAGGTGTCAGGAGGGGCTCAGGAGGGTGGGAGTAAATGTTGGTTGGAGGCAGAGGAATCTGAGGTTTAGGGAGGGAGAGGGCCTGGAGGAGTGGGGGGTTTGTAGGGAAGGAGCAGGGAAACCTGGAGAGAAGTTGGAGCAGGGGTCAGGAACACCATTAAGCTGCATGGGGGAGAGCTGCAGAGGAAAAACGGGAGTGGTGGTGTAGGGGTTTCCCCCTAGGCCTGACCTCTGCCTTCTCATCTGGCTCCTAGTGTGTGCATGCTGAACCCTGCTTTCCCGGCTCCAGCTGCATCAACACTGTGCCCGGCTTCCACTGTGAGACCTGTCCTCGAGGGTACAAGGGTACCCAGGTGTCTGGTGTGGGCATCGACTATGCCCGGGCCAGCAAACAGGTCAAGCTGGGTAGTTAGTGTGGCCATGGGGTCTTGGCTTTGTACAGGTCAGGGCCTTCTGGGTTGGAATATGGAATCCTTGTGATGAATGGGGTGAGGCCTGCTTTGCACTGGGTTTGGATCTGGGGATATTAGTGCTCACAGATAAAGCCAGACCAGCACCTTTCTCCCGAGAGCCACCACAGGGCTGGTTCCACCCAGAGTCTGCCCCTTCAGGTCTGCAATGACATCGATGAATGCAGTGATGGTAACAATGGTGGCTGTGACCCAAACTCCATCTGCACCAACACTGTGGTGAGCGGAACAGCTGCTGTGTGTAGGGTGGGTGGGGCTGTGTAAACCCTCTTCAGATTTCCTGCTGCCCGTCCTCCTTCCCTAGACCACTACACAGAGCAAATAGTCACAGATCTGGCCGAAAATTCTGGTTTCAGGCTCTTACTAGCTGTGATCTTTGGCAAGTTATTTAATCTTTTTAAGCCTCAGCTTCCTCATTTGAAAAATGGGGCTATTTATCTACCTTGAAGGGTGGTCCTGAGCACCTAAAGGAGATATGATATGCCTGGCACATCTGAGTGCTTGTCCTGTTTCCCACAGGTGGGGACCCAGGGTACCCAGCAGGTACCCACCCGCTCCTTCCTAACTGTACTTTCCACTTTAGGGATCTTTCAAATGTGGTCCCTGCCGCTTGGGTTTCCTGGGCAACCAGAGCCAGGGCTGCCTCCCTGCAAGGACCTGCCACAGCCCAACCCATAGCCCCTGCCATGTTCACGCTCACTGTCTCTTTGAACGCAATGGCGCGGTGTCCTGCCAGGTGAGCTAGTCTGGCACTTGGAAGGGAAGAATCTGGGGAAAAGGGTAAGGTTGGTGAACATGTTTAGGGCCTGGGCTGAGGACTCCATGGGAAAGGGAGACAAGTAACAGCAGTAGTGCTAACTCCTGCCATTTGTGTTGTCCCAGTGTAATGTGGGCTGGGCAGGGAATGGCAACGTGTGTGGGCCTGACACAGATATCGATGGCTACCCGGACCAGGCACTGCCCTGCATGGACAACAACAAACACTGCAAGCAGGTGCAGGGGCCAGGGGCCAGGGGCCAGTGTGGTGGGGAGCCCCAGGCTGGCTCTGGCCAAAACTCATGTCCTCTTCCTCCCCCTGACTTTAGGACAACTGCCTTTTGACACCCAACTCTGGGCAAGAAGATGCAGACAATGATGGCGTTGGGGACCAGTGTGATGATGATGCTGATGGGGATGGGATCAAGAATGTGGAGGTGGCTCCCAGACTATCCTGTCCCTCCTCATGCTGTCTGTGCCTCTCTCACTGCAGCCCATTGTCCCGCCTCTGCAAGGCCCTTGGGCATTCTGTAGGAAGGGCTCTTGTACACCAACGTAGGGCAGCCCAAATGGGCCTAGAGCAAAGTGACTGTCATGGGGTGGAAATCTTTACAAGGAAAGTTTGGGGGACCCCTAACCCTCCCCTTCTCAACACTTTGCCCAGGACAACTGCCGACTGTTCCCAAACAAGGACCAGCAAAACTCAGATACAGATTCATTTGGTGATGCCTGTGACAACTGCCCTAACGTTCCCAACAATGACCAGAAGGACACAGATGGCAACGGAGAAGGAGACGCCTGTGACAATGACGTGGATGGAGATGGTGCAGTCCTGGGGCTGCAGGGGTGGCTGGGAGACCTGTGTAAATTAGCAGAGGTGTGGGTGAGGCCAGGAGTCTGAAGGAAGTGCAGAGCTATGCTTGAGGCAGTTGGCCTGGCAAGGGGACATGACCCGCAGCAGACGCTGATAGAAATGTGAGGCAGGAAGTGGGGCTAGGTGGGATGTGGGGTAGAGGGGGCCACAGTAGAGGTAGATTCTTGACTAATTGCGCTCTGAGTGGAGACACAAAGCCCAGGGCCTTTACCAACATAGAAAAGAACATGACAGCAGGCGTGGTGGCACACACTTGTAATCCCAGCATTGTGGAGGCTGAGGTAGGAGGATGGTTGCGAATTTGAAGCCAGCCTGGGCTACAAAGTGAACTCAAGGCCAACCTGACCTGCATAACGAGACCCTGTCTCAAAAAAAAATATGAAATCATGACAATTGTGTGTTTCCCATGTCTTCCAGGTATTCCCAATGGATTGGACAATTGCCCTAAAGTACCCAACCCACTACAGACAGACAGGGATGAGGATGGGGTGGGAGATGCTTGCGACAGTTGCCCTGAAATGAGCAATCCTACCCAGGTACAGGGGAATGTCCAGGGCCAGGGAAGTGAGGGGGTTGGGTTATCAAATTATCTTGAATTATCAAGAAGAGGTTATGGGAGCTGGGTGTGGTGGTGCACACCTGTAATTCCAGTACTCTGGGAAGCTGACAGGAGGATCACAAGTTGAAGCCCAGCCTGGGCAATTTAGGGGGACCTTGTCTATGAAATTAAAAAAGAAAGGTGGTAAGGTCAGGCCCCTCTCTCTCAGACAGATGCAGACAGTGACCTGGTGGGAGATGTCTGTGACACCAATGAAGACAGGTAAAGATCTTGGCCAGAGTTGCAAGGTCTTCTAAGAGATGTTTTACTTCCTTCTAATCATTCTTTTTTTTGGTACTGGGGATCAAACTCAGGACCTCACGTTTGTTAGGCAGGCGCTGTGCCACTGAGCTATATCCTTGGCCCCCTTCTAATCATTCTCAATTTAGTCTTGATTCTGTAGCACTTTTGAGCAGAAAGTCATTCTCCCAGACTGCCTTTCATTCCTACTGGTGGGCCTTCAGCGCATCTGGCTGAAGGCTGGTGTGCTGGGATGGAGAGCAGGTTCCAGAGAACGATGGAGGTAGCTTTCAGCTTTGTCTTATGCCTGTTTTTCTGAGCAGTGATGGGGATGGGCATCAGGACACCAAGGACAACTGCCCACAGCTACCTAATAGCTCCCAGCTGGACTCAGACAATGATGGGCTTGGAGATGAGTGTGACGGAGATGATGACAATGATGGTGTCCCAGATTATGTGCCTCCTGGTCCTGATAATTGTCGTCTGGTCCCCAACCCCAATCAGAAGGACTCAGATGGTAACGCTGGGGTCCCAGAAGGGTTGGGCTGTATGGGATTTATTTGGGGGATAGCAGGGGTGTGAGGAAAGTCAGGGTGGGGAGAGGTCAAGAATGCAGTGTCTAGGCTGGCTGTGGTGGTACATGCTTATAATCCCAGCATTCAGGAGGCCGAGGCAGGAGAAGCGCCATGAGTTCAAGGCCAGCCTGGGCTACATAGTGAGTTTAGGGCCAACCTGAAATGCATAGTGAGACCCAATTAAAAAAAAAGCACCAGGTGTGGTGGCATACACCTATAATCCCAGCATTTGGGAGGCTGAGGCAGGATCGTTGCGAGTTCGAGGCCAGCCTGGGCTACAAAGTGAGCTCAAGGCCAGCCTGAACTGCATAGTAAGGCCCTGTCTCAAAAAGACAAAGAAAAAAAAAAAAAAAGAATGCAATATCCACAAGGTGACAGTGTTGGCCAGCAGCAGTGGCTATGGCCTTTCTGAGCATCTGCTTCACTTTATCCAGGCAATGGTGTTGGTGATGTGTGTGAGGATGACTTTGACAATGACGCAGTAGTCGATCCCCTGGACGTGTGTCCTGAAAGTGCAGAGGTAACCCTCACAGATTTCCGGGCCTATCAGACTGTCGTCCTGGATCCTGAGGGTGATGCTCAGATTGACCCAAACTGGGTTGTGCTCAATCAGGTACTTAGGGGACTGGCGTGGGCAGATGCTGTCACACCAGACCTCAGAGTGGGGCCTGAGTGCGGTAGTACACCTGGACCAGAGCTTTTTTCTTCATTTAACAACCCCAGGGCATGGAAATCGTTCAGACCATGAACAGTGACCCTGGCCTGGCAGTTGGTATGTAAGGGACTCCCAGTTCAGTAACTTCCAAGTGGGGCAGAGGGCGGGGGAGGAAATGCATGAGGATGGGCAAGGCAGGTGAGAAGGCAGTAGGGCAAGCTGGCCACACCTACGGCACCCCCCCCCCCCTGTACACACACACACACACACACACACACACACACAGTGGGCCAACAGTAATCTGGTTGCCTCTGCCCTTTATCCTACCTCCACCCAGGATACACAGCTTTCAATGGTGTGGACTTTGAAGGCACCTTCCATGTGAACACAGTGACTGATGATGACTATGCAGGCTTTCTCTTCAGTTACCAGGACAGTGGCCGCTTCTATGTGGTCATGTGGAAACAGACGGAACAGACCTACTGGCAGGCCACACCTTTTCGGGCCGTTGCCCAGCCCGGGCTGCAGCTCAAGGTCTCCTAGCTGCCCAGTTTCCGCAACCCAGGGACCTTCCCCAAGTTCTTTCTGTGCAACCCCTGGGCCTCCCCCGTTGCCTACCTGGGAGCCCTCTTACCCAGAGGATCCTCCTCTTTTTGACTTGCTTTCCCACCGGTACTTACATCTCTGGTCTCCCTTCCCTGTGGTTCCGTGGTTGACTGACTGTCTTTGTCAATGATCCTCAGGCAGTGACATCAGTGTCTGGCCCAGGAGAGCACCTCCGGAATGCCCTGTGGCATACTGGCCACACCCCTGATCAGGTACGACTGCTATGGACTGACCCACGAAATGTGGGCTGGCGAGACAAGACCTCCTATCGCTGGCAGCTACTGCACCGGCCTCAAGTTGGCTACATACGGTGAGGATGAGCCTGTGCCCTCTGGGGGCACTCCAGGCCGGGGCCTTTCCTTTCCCATTAGCTGGGACTCACCAGTGACCTCTGTTGTGCTTCTTGGTGCAGGAGTGAGGGAGTAAGGCCACTTCCCTCCACCTCCCTTCTCATCACAGGCCTGATGACCTGTAGTAGTGTGGGGCACGTCATTCCTCCTCCGTGCTGCAGTTCCCCTCTGTAAAAAATGGGCATTGAGCTAGATGCCCTTTCCAGTCCCCGCCCCCACCCCCCAGCCTCCTAACCTCGGGCCCATCAATGGAGAGCCTGTAATGTCCAACCCCTGACGTTGTACAGCTCAGAATCTGCTTCATCACCATCTCACCTGGAGGGGATCTTCAGTATTTACGAGAGAGCAAACCAGATCTCATGGGCCTCTCAGTTCAGTATTTGGCTCACAACTGCATTTTCTTCTCCTCAGAATCCCTAGTTAGTGGAGATGACTTGGGCAGGGAGAGGGAAGTGGGTCTGTCCAGACACTGGGCTTTCCAAGGCCAAGAGCCCAAGTCCAGGATGTTAGGTTGGTTCCCCTTTAAGGTGCCTGGGGCTATGGGGCGCCAGGGCAAGGAATAAAGGGGGTGGACTAGAGCCTGGGAAGCGGGTGACTTCACCCCCCAGCCTATTGTGCTCATCGTCATGGCAACCCAATCCTCGCTAGGAATGTGGCTGGTGCTTTGAGATGCAAAAGGAGTTGGACAAAGAGCTAGGGGCCCCAGGCCTGAGAAAAACACCCCCTTCCCTCCCCTTTCCTCCCTCCCCTCTCTGGCCTGGGGAGCTGGGGGGTGGGAGCGGGCTGGGATGAGCAGGGCCCGGGATAAGGTGGCACAGCGCCCACTGACACCTTAGCACCAACGGACACCCCCATCCTGGACAGGGTGAAGCTCTATGAGGGTCCCCAACTAGTAGCGGATTCTGGGGTGATCATTGACACATCCATGCGAGGGGGGCGCCTCGGTGTGTTCTGCTTCTCCCAAGAAAACATCATTTGGTCCAATCTGCAGTATCGGTGCAATGGTGAGGCTCCGCGCCAAGACCAGCCTGACCCCACGTGCCCTGGGAGAGCCCCCTCTCTGACCTTACTATTTTCCACTTCTTCAGACACGGTACCCGAGGACTTTGAGCCATTCCGGAGGCAGCTGCTCCAGGGAAGGGTGTGAGGAGGTGGCCACCGGATGCAGAGTCCTGACTTTAGACCCTTTGGCCTTGGGGTCCATCCTGGAGACCCTGGGGTCTAAACTGCAGCCCCTCAGCCAAACAGATCCTCCTCTGGGTACAACAGGAGTTAAGCCCCGGAGGGTTAGTGCTCTCCCTGTTCAGGGCTCGGGAAATTTTCAAGGGGTATTACTCAGGTTCTAACCCCAGGAAAGCTAACAGCACATTGTCATAAAGTTTCAGTTGTTTTCTATGCCAGTGCAATTGCTTATTTTAGGGATTTTTTGGGATAGCATGGGGAACAGAAAGGAACCTGGGGGAAACTGGTAAGTTGGAAGTTAGAGATCTAGAGAAAGTTTGGCTGAGTTTGGGGTGGGTGGGAGAGGTGCCAGCTGGGTTAAATGAAGGATGATGGGGTTTGGTGAGGGGATAGCGGAAGTGCTCCCAGTACTACTCACTGTGGCAGCGGCGACACTCCAGTTTATCTTAGATCAGCCGGATGGAAAGCCAGGAGGGTGGGGGCTGCCCCGCTCGGAGGTGAGGGGGAGGCCGGGGGGCCAAGGGGGCCGGAGGCCGGGACGAGTGCAATATTGGCGGGGGAAAGAACAACAGTGCACCGCGTCCCGTCCCTCCGGCCCGCTCGGGGCCCGGAATCCCACTCCCCACCACCGGTAGCACGTTGGGCCCAAGGACCAAGGGCGCGCAGGGGAGTTGGGTTCACCTTACAGGCAGGCCAGAGACTTGGCGCCTGAAGCGGTGAAAGGGACAGTAGTGGGGAGGGAGTGGAGAGAGAAGGGGAGACCGTGGCGCCCCTAAAGGCCACTTTCCAACGCCTGGGCGGTGCGCGCTTGCTCTTTAAATACTCAGACTGAGCTCCGTGGAGCCGTCGCCATGGTGACGCGTGTCCCAGCAACCGAAGTGAATGGCTGTTGCCGGGCAACTCCTGGAGTGGAGGTTTGGGGCCGCCCACCTGAATACTCGCGCTTTCTCTGGCGGCTGACTGGGGGCCTTCCCCGCCTCTAGCCGCACCGAGGACGCGCCCAGGGCTCTGCCTGACGCCGGAAGCTGCGCCTCTCGGGCCCAGCGGTCGGGAGCGGGGTGCCCAGCTCTCTGACCCGGCTTCCTCCGAGTCCGCGCCGCACCAAGAATTAGTTTCCAATCCGTATTGGTTGGGGTCATTAATTGTGTGCCCAGCGTCGTAACAGCTTCTGTGGGCCCCTAGACTGTAACACGGGGCCGCTGGACCCAACCTGGTGCCCTATATGTGTCTCTGTGGTCCCAAATACCTCACTGGCCCCAAATATTTGCCCCTAAGAGCACCTATCAGTTCCCCCAAACTACACACGGTCACGTACAGTTTTGTTCCTCTCAACAAGTGTACTTGTCCAAATACACTGTTCTCCCTAAAGGATGGTTTTGTGCCCCAAATTCCATACTGTCGCCTCACCTACTCTCTGCCTCCTAAATATGCAGTTGGCTTCCAAAACCAGTGTCACATCCCCACTCCCTCATTCCGATGTCCTCTCCCACAAACCCCAAAGTCCTTCCACATACCTCAGAACCCCACCCATAGCACCATTTCCTTCAGACAGCACCTCTACAAGCCTGAGCCCTACCTCCCTCCCCCCGCTCTCTCTCTCTCTCTCTCTGTCTAAAGCATTAGCTACTTCGTCAGGGACCGACCTTCCCAAGAGCCCTATGTCCGTGTTTGGGCCGTGTCTGACTTCTCCATCGGGTCGGGGCGGCCACTTCACGCGCAAGTGGCCAGTAGGGTTGCCGGTGGCCACAAGGGGGCGTGCGCTCCCGCACAGCGCACCCAGCTAGCCACCGCTCAAGGTGCAAAACGAGGAAGGATCTCAGGGTTGCGGGAGGCCAGGTTTCATCCTCCTTTAAGTGGAAATTCCTCCCCACTCCCTTCTCGGGCGAAAGCCAAGGAGGGAACCTCAGGCCGGGGCGGGGACTGGGTTTCAGGGTAGAGCTGCATGTGGAAGGACAGGGAGCGGTTCCAAGGTGAAGCGATTCCAGGAAGTGGAGGGGGGCAGGGGGAGGAAGTTCAGAATGGGCACCTTGTCCACTCATGGTCAAGCCCTCTTATTCCGTCTCAGCCCGCAGAGTGGTGCTCCAAAGGAGCCAGGAGAGTAAGGGAGTGGAGTGCATCTAAGGCGGCCTTCCACCTTGCTGTCCCCGGCCTTAACCAAGCACGCTATCTCTGCTCCCTTTTGGCACCTTGGCAGTTGTGCCGGATCCTAAAGTAGAACAGGGGCCCCAAATCTCAGACTTCCCACTTCCCGCTTCTGGAGTCAGGGAGTGGTTGGTGAAAGGGGGAGGCCAGTTGGAAAGCAAACAAGTTGTCAGAAGATTGAGTGATTGGAGCTCACATACCCTGCCCAGGAATGGCTGGGGAGGAGGAGGAAAAGGTAGGAGGCAGAGAAGGGGGGAAGGGGCGGGGCGTTGTCACCTGTCACCTGCTCCGGCTGTGCCTAGGGCGGGAGGGGGGACCGGTATAAAGCAGCAGGCACCAGCGCCACTCCACCTCGCACACGCAGTGCTGGCCTGAGTCTGCTCTGCCCCCTTCCCGCCAGTCCACTACCACCATGACACCAGGCACTCAGGCCCATTTCCTCCTGCTGCTGCTGCTGGTGGTGCTTACAGGTGAGGGGCACAGGGTGGGGTGGGGTCCACTCTGCTCACGGGGTCATCCTGGCCTTCTTTGGGTTTTGCTTCCTTGAAAATGGCACCTCCAGAGTCAAAAGTTGCAAACAGGGGTGGCCTAGTCTGTGGCCCAGTGGAGAGAGGCTAAGGACAGGGTGAGAAGAGGTGACCGCTTAAACTAGGCATGGTGGCCCATGCTTGTAATCCCAGCACTTGGGAGGCTGACGTAGGAGGATCATTTCGAGTTCAAGACCAGCCTGGGCTACAAAGTGAACTCAAGGCTGGCCTGAACTGCATAGGAGATATCACCTCAAAAAGACAAAAAAGAAGGAGAAGAAGAGGTGACCCCCGGGAGAGTGGGCATCAGGGAAGGGCAGGCAAATGTCCTGAAGAGAAGTCTAGGGGAGGAACTCAGGACAAGTAGTTGCAGAGCAGAGGCAGTGTGGGAAGAGAAAAGGTGGGTGCCAGAAGGAAGGAGGAGGACAGCCCCTGGGGCTGTTCTTGCTGCCTGCTCCCCAAGCCTCCTGGTATTGCTTTTCTGATTGCCAGAGGTTATATTTTCTCCTTGCTCTGATTTACCCCCCAACCCAATGGCTCTTACAACTTCTGGCCCTAGTCAGAGCAGAAACACAGAAACTTTGGCTACCCAAAGCAGCCATTGCCAACCCATTGAGAGCAGTGCTGTGAGCATGACTAGCAGTTTACTCCCCACACTCAGTCCTGGTTCAGGCTCTCCTGCCATTCCAGGCCAGAAGAACGTCACCTTATCTCAGAGCACCGCAAGCTCAACTTCCCCTTCAGGAGATCGTGTCGACTCCACTACAGCTACCAATGTTTCTGCGTCAGCATCAGCCATCCCTACAGTTCACATCAGCACCTCAGCCCCAGCCACCACTAGCTCTACAGGAGCAGCCACCTCTACAGTCCACCATGGGACCTCAGTCACAGCCACCAGCTCTGCAGGCGCAGCCACCTCTACAGTCCACCATGGGACCTCAGTCACAGCCACCAGCTCTGCAGCAGGCTCAGCCACCCCTACAGTCCACCATGGCACCTCAGCACCAGCTACCACCAGCTCTGCAGAAGCAGCCACCCCTACAGTCCACCATGGGACCTCGGTCACAGCCACCAGCTCTGCAGGAGC
>PVLD010000352.1:85843-151261 GCA_004027595.1 Dinomys branickii | reverse complement strand
CACAGCCACCAGCTCTGCAGCAGGCTCAGCCACCCCTACAGTCCACCATGGCACCTCAGCACCAGCTACCACCAGCTCTGCAGAAGCAGCCACCCCTACAGTCCACCATGGGACCTCGGTCACAGCCACCAGCTCTGCAGGAGCAGCCACCCCTACAGTCCACCATGGGACCTCAGTCACAGCCACCAGCTCTGCAGCAGGCTCAGCCACCCCTACAGTCCACCATGGCACCTCAGCACCAGCTACCACCAGCTCTGCAGAAGCAGCCACCTCTACAGTCCACCATGGCACCTCTGTCACAGCCACCAGCTCTACATCAGGCTCAGCCACCAGTGCACCTCACAGGGGCTCCTCTGCTGTGGCTATTACAACCTCAGTTCACACAGATGCTACATCCTCATTTCCCAGCTACCAGTCTCCTACTTCTACCACACTTGCCAACTCCAGCAGCGGGACAATCACCGGTAGCACTAACCATAACACAGTACCTCCCTCCGCTTCCTCCAACAGTTCTCAGCCATCTTCTATGGTCTCTTTCTTCTATCTGTCTTTTGAGATTTTGAACTTGCCATTTAATTCTTCTCTGGAAAATCCCAGCACCCCCTACTATCAAGAGCTGGAGAGGAACATTACTACATTGGTGGGTATCTGCCTTTCCTCTGTTGTGCTTCTATAAAGCAGCTTTCACTACTGCTTCAATTCTTTACATCAAAGGTGAGTCCTTTCCCTCTCACCCCAGTTTTTTCAGATTTATCAGCAAGATTTTCTGGGCCTCTTGGATATCAAGTTTAGGTATGGCTCTCGGTGGGACTCTGTGTGGGGGGTGTTGTCATGATGTTGTGGAGGGAGGGGACATTTGTGGTTGGGGGGAGATGCTGAGGCAGAGGCTAGAGGACCTGTGCCTGAGTTGTCCATTTCCTATGACCAGACCAGGATCTGTGGCAGTGGGATCAACTCTGATCTTCCGGAAGAATACTGTTAATGAGAACACCGTGAATTCATTACTCACTCGGTATATAGATCAAGCAAAAACAAGATACAATCTGAACATCTCAGATGTCAATGGTGAGGCTCCTTCCCCAGCTGCAGCCCAACACCAACAACATCCTTATTCTTCCACCACTGGGCTCCTGCTCTTCGTGTTGATGTTAGCAGAGGGAAATCACTCTAACTGCTGCTTTTCCTTTTAGTGCGTGAGATACAGGCTCCTTCTTTCACTGCCCAGCCTGGGGTACCAGGCTGGGGCATTGCCCTGCTGGTTCTGGTCTGTGTTCTGGTCCTGCTAGCCATTGTCTATTACGTTGCTCTGGTAAGTGCTCAGGCTTGGGCCTTCACTGGAGTCCCTGGTGGGGAAGGAACCGCATGACCCACTGTAACTTCCTGTATCCCTAGGCTGTGTGTCAGTGCCGCCAAAAGACCAATGGGCACCTAGACATCTTTCCAATCCGGGACACCTACCACCCCATGAGTGAATATCCCACCTACCACACCCATGGGCGTTATGTGCCCCCCGGCAGCACTAGACGCAGCCCGTATGAGGAGGTGAGGCTGGGCCGGGCCCCGTGGACCAGGGTAGAGGCAGTGCTGGGGCAGAGGCTCTGGTCGGCGGGGCGGGGGGGGGCTCCTGGACAGGTATTTGGAAAACCCAAAGAGGTGAGCTGTGGAGGGCCTGGCAAGGATACAGGTGGAGGTGAGAGTGGTTCTGGGGGCCACACCAAGGGAGGGGACTGTGGAAGAAAGGGGACCTCGGAGTGAGTGCTGTTAGTGTCCTGCCAGTACTATTAGTGCTGCCTGGGCCTGTCCGCTTTTACCAATGGCTGAACTGGCACCACAGCATTGCTCATTAGGATGCCCTGAGGAGAAATGGGTGGGGTGCTGTGCCCAGGGGAGCCCTTTCCACAGGAGTCACGAGGGGTGAGCGCCTGTGCCCCACTCACCTCCTAATGGGGAGCAGGCTTTCCCCACAGAGAAGGAAGTCTCTCCAGGCCGGGTGAGCAAGGTCCCCTCCCTCTTTGCTCCCCTGGCCTTCTCTCCAGGACCTGGTAAATAATTACTGCAGCCACCTGGGGTTGGAGAGCCGCTCAGGTGGGGGAGAAGTTTTCTTTTCTTGCCCCTATTTTCCTCCTCCTGGGGATCATCTTCTCCTAGTTTTATACACACACACACACACACAGACCCCTTGGGCTAGAGGGGCAAGAGATGGAGGCGGAGAGGGACCGGAAGAATGGGGCAGGGGGGCTGAGTAGGGCCAAGGGCAGGGAGAGGAGGGGCGCAGTGGGAGGAGCAGGCTGTTTATAGTCACCTGGCTGCTGGTGGGGCTGGCAGGTGCTCTTTCGCAATTAACCCCTTGAGAGTGGGCCTGGCCCTGGATCCCTCACCTCAGCTCGCGGTGGCATCCAGGGACCCTAGCAGGTAGTTTCTGCCCCTCACCCTGGTTCCTTTTCCCTCCACACAGGTTTCTACAGGAAATGGTGGTGGCAGCCTATCTTACATGAACCCAGCAGTGGCAGCCACTTCTGCCAACTTGTAGGAGCTGGGCACGACTTGGTGGCGGGCAGAAGTGCCAGTCTCAGGTTCTTTGCTGCCAGAGCCTCTTCCATCTGGATCTGGGCTGGTGATCCAGGAGCTCAGGTGGGCTGCTTACAGCTTTCCCTAGAGCCTGCTCCTCATCTGAGTCTGGTGAAGCCCAGGCCTGCCCTGGGGAAAATTCCTGGGGCAGCGTGGCAGTGGTGTGTTGGCCCTTCTGGGAGGATTGATCTAGAAGCCTGAGTTGGGCTGTGGGTATACCTCAGCAGTACAGTGCCTGCCTGGCAAGCACAAGACCCTGAGTTTGATTCCTGGTACCAAAAAAAAAAAAAAAAAAAAAAAAGCCTGGTGTGTGGGAACCGGAACATGACCCAATAAAAGGTGTCCTCCCGTGCCCACTTGTGATCCTTCATGTATGACCGTGGCTAGGAAGGGTGGTCAGAAATTATCTGTGAAGAGGCCTGGAAGGGACCTTGGGAGAAGACACAGGGAGGACAAGAGGCCAGAAGGAGCTGTGTTTGAGAAGTAGGCGATGTGGGGAAGAGGTGACACTGGGTACAAGGGTGGCCTAAGGAAGAAGTTGTCACTTCTTTCTCTGTTCCTGGCAGTGCAGGAGGAAGGAAACGAAACCTAGGGCTAGGTGCCTCAGATCCACCTGTGCTGTGATGGTCCGGTCCCCTCTCTTCAGGCCTGGGTTTCACTGGTGCTGGCCTGGGCCCCTCCCCACCTTGCTGGCACTGTGCCCCCAGGCGGCTCTATTCTTAGCCGCCAGAGTGTGAAGTAAATCCTCGGGCAATGATAACAACAGCAGAGTCAACACTGGCAAGTGATAAGCAAGGGCTGGAACAGATCCGGGTACTGACACCAAAGCGTGTCCCCTCCTTGGCCCCCTTGCTACCCCACCTGCCCACTGCCTCTGGGGTGGGCTCCCTGGAACCCTGGGAAGGGGGAAGTGGTTCTAGTTCCCTGACCTCTTTGGGCCCAGGCACAGTGCCTGGCACCCTCAACCACAATCTCCCAGGGCCCCATGTCCTGTCACTGCCTTGACGCCTGGCTAGGGTCTGATGCCAACAACCAGAGTGCTGCGCCCCCTGGCGGCTAAGGGCGCGCAGACCCTGGGCCTGATAGGTGTGGCAGGAAGGTTGGGGCATACCGCTTGGGCGTTCTTTCCCTTGGGTGCCACATCCACCTGGCACTCCTGCTTTGCCAACAGCAGGGCACCCTGAAAGCCTCTGCTCCTACACCTGGCACAGAGTCTTAGAGGAATGGTCACACTCTGGGAAGGCAAAAATGTGCCTGGTGTCACAGTTTATTGTTTATAAATCATGAAAATTACAGCTGTTGTTCTGCACAGGCCTAGCAGTGCCCACCACAGGGAGGCAGCATTGGCACCAGAGGCCTTGCCTGGCCCAACCCAGAAGGGGCACCCAGCCTTGGCTCGGTCCCCAAGGGAGACCTGGCACTTTGGCATGGGTGCAGGACAGGTAAAGCATGCAAGAGAAGAGAAACATAGGGACATGCGGCTGGGGGTGTGGGGACCCAAATAAATTAAGCAGGATGGGGTCCCCTCTCCCTCACTATGGAGGCCAAAGCCTGCCTGCCCCAGTGCTGTAGTTCAGCATCGATGGGGCAGGGAGACTGGCAAGGCAAAGGGCAGACTGAGGATCATGCCCGGTGTTCTAAGTGCCTCCATCCCAGTCAGCCTTGAGGGTACAGGATGGGGGGGGGAGGGGCCTCTCCATGATTTGGGTGAGATGCCAAGGGGGGATGGGGCAGAGGCTTTGTGGGCATGGGCCCTGGGCATATCCAGAGAGGTGAGCAAAGGAGAGCCCCTTAGGCAAGAGAAAGCCCTGGGAAGACACAGACAGAGGGTATGTGGCAGGCCCATATGGAGGGAGTGTTTCAGAGAGAAGCTGCTAGGGGAACAGCCTGGTGCCAGGAGGCTTGGGGAGGCCAGGGCCCAGGGAGACCCCAGGGCTGGAGGAGGCACCTGAGAGGATCAGTCCAACTTGGCAAAGCCCCCGATGGTGACTTTTCTCTCAGGCTTGGTGCCCACAGGTTCCTGGAGCTGTACTGCACCACCACCAATGAAGCAGAAGGCGGGGCACACAGGCCCCGAGCAGTCCAGGGGGCACTCCAGGAGCCCACGGAAGGACACAGCATCCAGGAAGGAAACCCGTCCCCGCTCGTAGTCCAAACAGATACCCAGGCGGGGCGGCAGGGGCACTGTGCAGCTGGCTGCCGGGCCATCCCTCCCCGTCAGCCCTGCATTTGCACTTGCTCCGGACCCCAGCAGGATCTTGCCCATGCCAATAGTCAGGAAAGCAAAGGGTGGCGACGCCTCCACTGTGGCATCCTCAGCACCGCTGTCGTGCCCACTGTCTGGGTCATACCTGCAGGAGCGGGTGTTGAGTAGAAGATGTTGGGGGCAGGAATAAGGACGCGGGAGGTGGGGGCTGGGGGCTGAGAGGTTGGGAGGATGGATGGTGGGGTGCAAGAAGTTGAGAGGACTGGTTTTAGGTATCAAAGAAAAGAACGTGCTGAAGAGATAGGCGTTAAGAGTGTAAGGTTGGGGCTTGGGTTGGTGGGAAAGGGGTGCTGAAAGGAAAGCACATTGGCGAGAGATATTGATACAACACCCTAAAGGGATGTGGTGCTTCTCAAGAAAGGCAGGTGTCAAGAACAACACTCTTGGGGGATTCACGCTGCAGAGAGGGTTTGGAGAGTTAGGGGATGTTGGAAGAATAAGGGAGGGGTTAGTGATTAAAATACAGGGCACAGTGGGAGCAGGAAGGGATACCAGAAAAAGAGAGAGAGGTGGGTTGATATGAGGGATGCTAGAGGGATACAGCATCAGGGACAGTAGGGCTTAGAGGGAAGCGGTGTTGGGGAGAAGGCATTCTGAAGCAGTGCAGTGTTAGGGGGTAGAGAGCTGGGTGGAGAGCGTTCTCGGAGAAGAGCACTCATGGGAGGGTGCTACGTAGGCTGTGGGTAAGGAGGGTTGAGATGCTTCAAGGAAGGATTTGGGGGATGCTGAGAAAAGAGGTGGGTGAAGGAGATCTCAGAAAAAGTTCTGCAGAGCAAGGAGGTGGGGAGTGGGGTGTGAGGGAGGAAGGGCGCGGGGCTTGGAGAGGTGGGGTTCTGGCCCTGAGGGACAGATGGAAGGAAGCGGTGAGGCCTCCTCTTCTGCCATCCCTTTCCTTTCACCCATCCTGAAAACCAATCCTTGAAGCCCCTTCTGCTGAGCAGACATCTTTCCTGGTCCCACGCCACCCACCCTGGCTGGCTCCTCCTGTGTCTTCTTCCTCCTCAGCCCCTCCCATACTGCAGCGAGTCTGTGCCCCTTGCATGCCTGCCCTGCCCCCAGCACCCACCCCGGATCCCCTCCCCCACCCCTTCGAGGGGCCTGACCTGGGGCTGATCACATCGGGGGCACCCTGGAAGCTTTCCTGAAGCTTGCTCTCCAGCCCGACGCCCACCTTGACCAAGTAGGAGGCAGGGTCTACAGCGCAGGCCCAGTAGCTGCGGCCCTGAGTCACAGCCACATCACCCAGGACCACGTCCACGCTCAAGTGGCAGCCGGTCAGCAGCCGCTCAGCAGCCAGCAGCAAGGGCAGCCCTGGGACACTCCGCACTGCTCGCTGGTCCTTGCTGATGGCCAGCCGCTCTCGGCTCGCACCCCAGCGGCCATCGAGGAAGAAGTGCAGGACTGGAAGGAGGAGGAGGTTCAGACAGAAGGGCTCTGGGGACAAACACTGGCACCAGGGACTGTGAGGTGTTAGCACAAGATTTCAGAAGAGGAAACAAGTTGTCAAAAGCTTCGGTCACCAGGAAGGGGCGGGGGCAGGGGGACCAGGCCTGGGGAACTGAAGCAAGGGGCGTAGGCCTGGGGGCCCAGGGGAGTTTTCATGGTGACTACTGGACAAAAGCCACTGGCCTAGACCTGGCTGCCTCACAAGCTTCCTCCAACGCTTTGCTCGTGGCTGCCCAGGGGAGTACTCACTGTTGTCCTGTTATGCCTGGTGACATTTCCACCACCGTGCAGACCACCACTCTGGTGCCCACGCCGGGCCCCCACATCCAACCTCTACCCCTTTGCCCTTTACTTGGGTGGTCTCACCCATACCTCAGCCTCAGAGTGCAAACTATTTTCTAGAGCCATTTTTCTTTTTCTTTTTTGCAGTACAGGGGGGTTGAACCCAAGGCCTCACATACACTAGGCAAGCACACTACACTGATCTATGTCTTCGGCCCTTTTATAATAATAATACTTGTTAATGTTATTGTTACTATGCAGTTTAAAAGAAGAAAATTACGTCATGTTATTGTGGGACTGAGTTTGAATCTAGGACCTTTGCATTGAGCTGCAGCCCCAGCCCTTTCTAGTTATTTTTTTATTTTGAGATAGGGTCTTGCTGAGACATTAAGTTGCACAGGCTGGGTTTGAACTTACCATCCTTCTGCCTTAACCTCCCAGAGTGTTTGGATTACAGATATGCATCACCACACCTGGCGTATTTCTTATTTCTTATATTGAGCCAGAGTCTTGCTAAGTTGCCAGTGCTGGACTGGAACTTGCCATCTTCCGGCCTCAATCTTCCAAGCAGCTGGGATTACAGGCATTCACCACTCTGCCAGGCTATTTTCCCTAACATCGAGTGAACTCTAACTCCAAGTTGGAAACTGCTCTCTTTGCATGCATGCCTGTCACTCACCGGGTGCCGGGGGCGTGTGCAGGTGAACATCCTCACTGTACTCGCCATAGCCGGCCTTATTGCAGCCCCGGACACGCAGCACATACACGGAGCCTGTGTCGGGGTTCTCAAGAAGGGCGCTGGTGCCCCTCACCTCCTCCCGCCGCTGCCAGCGCGTGGGGCCCTGCTGGGCAGGCACATCTGTGCGCCGGAACTCAATGGTGTAGTGCCAGGCAGGTGGCGAGTGGGGGGGCAGCCGCCAGCACAGGAAGATCTGATCGTAGGCAAAGGTACGCTGGGTGTCAATGACAGGAGCCTCAGGCACTGTCGGAAGAGATAGCAGGGGTCAGTCAGGGCCTGGCCACTCACCCGGGATGGAGGGCAGGGCAGGCAGGAAAAGGGAAAGCAGCGGGGGCCGGGGGGGTGAGTGTGGGTGAGGGAACTGGGGAAAGGACCCATTTGGGCGCAGAGTGCGCAAGGCCCAAGGGAGACAGAGGTTGGGGGTTGCTGGGCAGGGGTCAGAAGGGCTGTGTCCTGCTTCTGATCTGTTGCTACCTGACTCTGCCCCTAAGCCTCAGTTTCCTCCTTGGTCAAATGGGGATATCAGAGCAGATAAGTTCTGAGGGCCCTTGAAGCTTAGATAGTCTGTGAGTTAAAAGGAGCCCCAGGGCCAGGGATATAGCTCAGCAGCACAGCACCTGCCTGGCAATCACAAGGTCCTGAGTTCAATTCCTAATACCAAAAAAAAAAAAAAAAAAAAAAAGAAGGAGCCCCAGTTTGAGGTAGGTGGAGGCCACTGGAACCCAGGCAAGACGGCCCTGAGCCGGAAGGTAGGGTATGGGGTCAGGAAGGAAGTGCCAGAGACAGCAAGACAGAAAACAGGGAGATGACAGGGGGAGAGCAAGCTTGCCAGCAGGCCAGGACATGTAGGCCAAGGGGAAGAGAGTGAAAGTCCGGAGGGCAAGGGTCACAGCAAGGGTCAGAGGGCTGGGACTGGGCGAGCGCCTAAAGAAGGCAGAAAGGAGGCAGAGCGCTGGTCAGGTGGGAGGACTAAGAGTCCGGTGGGGTAGGAAAGAAGGAAGCAATGAGTGTACAGCTGAGCTGCAAGCTGCGTGGGAGTGGGGTCGGGGAGGCCCGGCGGGGGGCAGGGCCCCCGGGGCAGGGCCGCTGACTTGCCTGGGGTGCTCCGGAGCAGAGTCCGCGGTGGCCACAGCCTACAAACAAAGAGAGGGAGAAGCAGCGCTGAGCGCGGTAGGACGGTGTGGCAGGGTGGGAGGAATGGCTGGCCAGGCCAGGCAGGAGGCCGGAGGTCCCTGGTGGGCACTGCCCCCCGGGCCCGCTGCTGGGAGGGAAGGGAAGAAGGCTCTCGTTGGGCATGGGCCTGGCCATCTCCTTACCTCGTAGGAAGTTAAGCTCTGTCAGCAGCTTCATCTCACGCCCCACGTCCAACTGGCAATGGCGGAAGGAGGAGCTGGCAGCTGGTCGGAAGGTCTGGAGGGCTTCGGTAGCTCGGGCAATCCTGGGATGGGAGTGGGAAAAGGTCAGGGATGGCCACCTAGGCAGCCACTCTTCCCCTTTGCTCTGCGTTGCCTGCCCCTACAGCCTTGGCCTCTGCTCTGGGTCTCTTTCTCACCTCTTGGAACAGCTAGCATCAGTTTGATCCTACAGAAGCCCCCAGCTCTGCACTTGGCAGTACCTTAGAGATTGTCTTAGATGTTGGCTATGCCCAAGATGCCCCTGCCTCCCAGGAGCCTGTGCCCTGTGCCATGCCCCTTAGTACCTGTTGTGCAGCTGCTTGGCTGCTTGCACAAAGCAAGGCTGGTCTGTCTCCTTAAGCACTTCCTGGGCATAGCCCACCAGACCTGAGCCATCCAGCAGGCTCCGGTGCTCCTGGAGCTGGGTGCTGAGTCGGGCCAGCCGCTCCTGCTGGCATTCTTCGATGGCCTGAAGCAGCGAGGCCCGCTTCTCTTCCAGCACAGCCCCCAGCCCCCGCACCAGCTGTGACACTTCCTCCTTCGCTTGCTGACCACTCACCTGCTCAGGAGCAACACCCAAAGGAGGCATGGATTACTCTCTCTCTCTTGGAAGGGCACCTCCTGGGATACCACACCTTGGCTAGGATCACAGAGGATCTTGGGAAATCCTACCAATCCTTTCAAAAGGGCCAAGCCACCAATACCCCCAGATGGTCTCAGCTCCTGACCAACCATTTGTTCTAACCTTCCTGGATGCTCATATCATAATTGTAGGGACAGAGATCCCCTTCACTTCCCCCTTTCTGAGTAGATCTAGAATACAGAAAAAAAGCTTAAAGTTTTTAATTAATTTTACGTGTACATGGGGATATTTACAGGAGAGTGACGTTCACATAAAATATCCAAAGAATGATGCTTTTGCCAGATGTGGTGGCACGCACCTGTAATTTCACCACTAGGGAGGCTGAGGCAGGATTGCTGTGAGCTCAAGGCCAGCCTGGGCCGTGTAGTGAGTTCAAGGTCAGTCTAAACTACACAAGACCCTCTCTCAAAAAAATCCCCAAAGCCAAAACCAAACAAAGAATGATACTTTTAAACTTCTGAGACAAAGAATAATCCATTTGCTTTTTTTGGGGGGAGGGGGTAGTCGTGGCTGGGGATGAAACCCAGTGCCTTACTCTGCTGTACCACTGAGCTACACACCTCGCCCCAGAGCAATGCCTTTGTGAAGGAATGACAGGGCAGGGGATATAGGACTACAGTCAGAAATCCTAGGGATGTTGCTAGGCGATAAGTGGGAGGAGGTATAGGAACTAGTGGAAGATAAGAGTTCCTTCAGAGTTTGTTTATTCAGGTTCCTGTTGTAGCCCTGATTACAGGGCCTAGGTATGTGAACATTACCCCTCTGGAAAGAATCTTTATGTTTTGCTGCGTGTGGGAAGACACAGGCCAACACGTCCTTTCTGAAGTTACAGTGCGTGATTTCAGCCTGAAATAACCATTATACCAATTTGGCACTTTGGTTTTTTTGTTTTGTTTTGTTTTTTGGTCTTTTTGAGACAAGGTCTCATTATGCATGCAGTTCAGGCTGGCCTTGAGCTCACTTTGTAGCCCAGGCTGGTCTTAAACTTGCAATAATCTTCCTGCCTTAGCCTCCCACCCAAGTGCTGGGATTGCAGGTGTGCAGCACCACACCTGGCTCTTAGTTTGGCATATTTTGCCATAACTCCTTCATATTCCTAACCCTATGGACACACCCAAATAAGAGAGGCCACCATTGTACTAATGTCCCCTCGGACAGGGCTAGCTATTGTCCATTAGCTGCTCCGCATTCTTTTTGTCTGCCCCCAAGTCGTCTGATCTAATCTGGTGGAACACATCTGGGTTCTCACCTATGCTAGCTCTAGGTTACACACTAAACCTGGGAAGGAACTGAGCCTGAGGGCACTTGAGTTCCCTTCCAGAGCTATGGCTGCATGCAGCCCCAGGCACTGGTGCTCCTGCCAAGAGCCCCACCTCCACACATGTGCACCCCTCATGGCTTCCTGTGCAGGCAGTATGGGCATGTCCACCTCGTCTCCTTGCTGTCCCCACCCCAGGCAGGGCCCAGGGTCCACTTCCTCGCCCTCCCTCACCTCTGTGTGCCGGACGGTCTCCTCCAGCTCACAGATCTGGGTCTGTACCGTGTCCTGGTTTCCCAGGATGTATGTCAAGCTCTTTGTCAGCTTGTCCTGAGGGGGAAGAAAGCAGTGGGGATCACGCCTGGTTCCACAGATGCCAGCAGTTCAGAGGTGTGTGAGGTGTGACTGTGAGCTGGTGCTAGGGCCAAGGAGGAGGGTTCTCACCTTGAGTGCCTGGTAGGCGCTGAGCACTGGTGTGATCTTGTGCCCACTGTGGGTACGCCGCACCCGGCAGAGTTGGCATACCAGCCGTTGACAAGTCTTGCAGTAGTGAGTCACCTCTTCCTTGTGGTCTGGGCACATCAGGCCCTAAGGACACAAAGCAAAATGAGGCAGCCAGCCAGTGTGCTGACCTGACCCCCAGGAGCAGTTTGGTGCCCTCCCTCCAAGGGTCAGTTTCTAGTGGGCAGGAAATCAGCTGAGAAGGCTCCACAGTGTCACCTAGTGGTACACACTGGTATCAAATCCTTCCCTTCAGCCTCCAGGCAATGCCCATTTCACAAGCATTGCTCCTCCTTCTATCTACCTGGCAGGGATGTGTGGTAATAACAACAATAAGGATGATAATGAACCTAAGCTTTGTGGTTCATAATTAACATTGTCCATCTTGTTCACTGCTGTGCCCCCTCCACCTAGAAGAGGATCACGCTCATAGGTGCTTAGTAACTGTTTGTTCAATGAGTAAAGGCATACAAACCTTCTTAGTGTATAGATAAGGCTTTTCAGTGAACTAACATTATCTCCTGCGATCCTGTCAACAGTCCTGCAGGTATGCACATACTATGGTCCCTGTGCAGCAGACAGGGAGGCTCAGAAATGTCAAACGATTTGCCCAACGACTTTGTTACAGAGAAAGGCGCTTGCCTACCTCCTTTTGGAAGTCAACCTCCTGCCTACCTCCTTTTGGAAGTCCACAGTGCCAGGCATCCCCACACACCTGGCACCACCATGCCCCTCCCTCCCCAGGCCCTGCAAGGGCTGGCTCACCTTGGGGCGGAAGGAGAGGGTGGGCAGGGTGGGCTCATGCTGGGCCTTCTGGGTGCCCCAGGGGTGGAAGAGCTTGAAGCACTCATTGCAGAAGGTGGCACGACACTCTGTGCAGCCCTTGGTGGCCTCTAGTGGTGGGGGCTTGCACAACTGGCACAGGATGGCGCCTCCCACGCTCACACTCTGGCGATACCGCTCCACCACACGCTCTAGGGTCAGGTTCCGGAAAAGCCCCGCCAGGCCCCTCTCCCCCAGCTCCACATCACCCTGGCACGCTGGGCAGGGGAACATGATCACCTGAGGGTGCAATGCACCTCGCTTCCGCCCAGGGTACGTCCCAAAGCCTGTGGAGGGACCCAGGAGGTAGAGGAAATGAGTTACAGCTGCCTGGGGGTGGGTGAAGTCTGTTCAACTGAAACATTAGATTTTTCCTGGGCCAGAGCTCAGCCCTTATTACAGCCCAGATAAGCAGTATCGCTCTTCCCAGAAAGACATACAGATGTGTCTGACCAGTGACGGACCCTTTCAGTCCTTGCGATGGACAGCCACAGCCCTACATTCCCACCCTGTCCCACTGGCTCCAGCCCCACCTGATTTAAGCAGTCGGTCCAGGCGATCTGGCTTGGGGAGTGTTCTGCGGGAGAGGCGGGGGCTGCGGGTGGAAGGGGTGGAGGCAGGAGAGGTGGGCTCGGAGCTGGGGTCCCCACCATGGCCTATGTAGCCCTGTTGGCCTAGCACCTCCCGGGCACAGGCCTGGCACACATTGTGGGTACAGGGCAGCACCAATGGCTGCTTGTACATCTCTTGACACACTGGGCACAGCAGTTCCTTCTCCATGTTCTTCATGCTCGTCTGTGGAGGGAGCAGGAGGCTGGGTCAGAGCTTGGACACCTGGACAATCTCAGCAGGCCCCTCAGCTGCCTTTAAAGACACCAGGGTTTCAGGAAGGAGCAAGCCAAGCTACCTATGCCTTTGGCCAGGTATCTTCCTTGGCCTGGTTCATATATCTTCCCAGCTCTCTGTCCCTCGCTTTTGGTTCGAAGCGCTGAAGGTCCGTAGGAAGGGATGGTTGGAGTTCCAGCCTTCCCTAGCTTTAAGCCCCTCCCCCACCACTCCGGCTGCAGCCGCGCTGGGCAGCCCCCCTCACCTGTCTCCATCCCTCAGTCTCTGGGCCGCCGGTCTCTGGTTTTGATTTCAAGGACACCGTCCATTCTGAGCTCCGCTCAGGACCCCAGCCCCTTCTCTAGCACTCCCTACAACGTGCCTGTCTCTCCAAAGCCCAGCGCCACTCGCTCGCTCTTCAGCCTCCTGCCGCGGCTCAGGCCTGCGGCCGTCACAACACCATCCTCCACCTTTCACTTCTCCATCCATCTCCTTCAGGGCCCCGTTCCAAGCCATTCCCTTTCACCCCCTACCCTCTGGTCTGCCTGTCCCTTCTTCCAGCACAACCCCTTCCTCAAACTGGGTGGTGGTGGTGGAACAAGAGCCCCGCCTTCTCGCCCCCTCCCCACCGGAAGTAGCTCTCCCCCTTTTGGTGGCGGGGGTCCTCAGGCTACGCCCCACCCCCACACCTCACCTTGGTCCCTCTTTTCGCAGCCATCCCGGTCAGGGGCGCAGCTGACACAAAGGAGGGAGGGACAGGGAGGGAGGGAGAAGGAAGTGGTGGTGGGGAGCAGGGTTGGCACCGCCCCTGGGAGAGCCGGGTACGGGTTGCCATGACAACCACAGGCTGGGAAGCAGCCCTGAGTGGGGGTGCGGTGGGGTGGGGTCTTGGGGAGGGGCGCAAATTGGGAACTGGACCCTGGGACGGCTCCTTCATCGCCCCCCCAACTGTCCTCGGTTTTCCTGGAAAATATCCAAGCTCACACATGCCCCCTTCACCTGGCATCGCTCCTTTCCCCTGAAGCCCGGGTCCTAGGGCACTGCTGGCCGCTACCCCAGCCCACTGGCTCGCCCAGGCAGCTCCCCGCAGCTCACACCCAGCCAGTGAGCGCTTCGCGGCACTCACCTCCCCTGCCCTGGGGCTACCCTCTCATCCCTGCACCCCGATCCTCGCAGTCACTTCTGGAGTCACTAGCCATCACTAGTTTACAGCCCAGCACCTTCTTCACCCCTACCTGTTCAAGGTTCCGGCTTGCCCCGGATCCCTTGCACCCCCTCCCTTCCCGAGGACCCCACCTTAACTCACACTGATGCGGACCAGTGCATCCATGATGGAAGTGAAGGTCTGCATATCCTCACCCTCAGCCATGGCCCTACCGTGCCCGCCCGCCCCCGGGTGCCCAATCTCGGCTGCGGCTGCGAACCCCGGGCTCAATGCAGGAGCCGGGTGAAGTGTGGGGAGGGGTGGGGGTGAGCTGTCACTGCGCATGCTCCAGGGACCAGCCTCGAACGGCGCCCGTCGGGGGTAGGGGGTGGGAAATAGTTCTCCCCACGTGGTCCTCGTGGTTCTAGAAAAGCGGTCGGGGCGGGGGGGTTGGGTAACATGGGAAGGTATTTGGGAGGGGAGCTGTTTCTTATATTGGAATTCTTCAGTGGCCCCAAATCTTAACCGTATAAAGCGAAGGCTAGTTTCAGAGGAAAATGAGCTTCAGGTGGGGAGTGCTATGTTTTGGGGTTGGGCAAGAAGATGTTAAAGCAATGAACACAGGACAGGGAAGTTTGAGGAACGTGCACTACAGATGTCATAACTGAGTGGGGAAAAAGACAGAGGTGGGCTCCAGGCGATAGTCCATGGGCCCAAGGACTTGACATAAGGGAAGCTGTATTGAGAATCGGCGGATGCACTGAGTAGGCGAAGGCTAGGGACCAGGGCGGTGGCCGAGAGATGCTCTTCGACGCATTACTTCCTCCGTGCCGGGAGAGGGCGCTGCGGCCAGATGCCAAGAGGCTGAAAGAGGAAGAGGCGGAGTGCAGTTAGTCCGCGCCCGGCGCTGACGCATGCGTACAGCGAACCGTGCCGGGTGCGGCTCCCATTTCTTGGCCGGCGTCGCTGAGTGGAGCTGTTGCCTGGATCCTCCGGCTGGGCATGATGGGTAACGGGACTCGCCGGACCCCCGGGCTGGGCTGGCTGGGGTCGGAGCGCGGGCGGGCCAGCTTTCCCGGCTTTCCCAGCAAGGCTGACGTGTCCAGGGCTTCAGGACATTTCCACGGGACGGGTGGAATCGGGGTGTCTGGGGTGCCCGCGGGCTCTGGGGAGCTAGGGTGTGACTGTGGACCCGGGAGTTTGCAAGTGGTCCGCCTGCCGAGCGCCAGGACCGGCTAAATCTGCCTGGGCCCTGGGAGGCCCGAGAGTGACTCCATCCCTTGTCTTACGCCTGCCAGTGGTGGGCACTGGCACCTCGCTGGCGCTGTCCTCCCTCCTGTCCCTGCTGCTCTTCGCCGGGATGCAGATGTACAGCCGCCAGCTGGCCTCCACCGAGTGGCTCACCATCCAGGGCGGCCTGCTGGGCTCCGGCCTCTTCGTTTTCTCTCTCACTGTATCCTCCCGGTGCTGGGAGGGGAGGAAGGGCCACGTCGGCTACTACCCTTCCCCACACAGCCCTGCCGCTCTTGCACGCTCTCCTCCTTAACCCCGATACCCAGGCCTTCAATAATCTGGAGAACCTGGTCTTCGGCAAAGGATTCCAAGCAAAGATCTTCCCTGAGAGTAAGTGAAAAAGTGGGGGCGGACTTCTTAACCCTTAACCCTCTCCAGCCTCCCCCAAACATGATACAGTATTGAATTTCCAGATGTTTAGGTGGTAAAAATTGCTAAGGAGAGCTGAGTGTGGTGGCGCACGCCTGTAATCTCTGTGCACTCGAGAGCCTGAAGCAGGAGGATTGCTATGAGTTCAAAGCGATCCTGGGCCATGTAGGGAGTTTAAGGCCAGCCTGCACTACATAGCGAGACCCTGCGTCCAAAAAAGTGAAAGTTGCTGGGCATGGTGGCGCACACCTATAATCCCAGCACTTGGGAGGCTGAGGCAGGAGGATCATTGTTAGTTCGAGGCCAGCCTGGGCTACAAAGTGAGCTCAAGACCAGCCTAAACTGCATAGCGAGAACCTGTCCAAAAAGACAAAACAAAAAAGTGAAATTTGTGAAGGACCAAAACAGTCTGAAAAACAGATGAGGCTGTTGTTTCCAGCATTTTATCTAGTAGCTCCTGGCAGTGGAATTGGAAGAGAATGCTTCTGGAGCAGGACACTGTTGCCTTCTGGCCAGTTGCCAAGGAAGGTTTCAGGAGAACAAGCAAGTGTGGGCTGCTGCTTGGCACCCACCCTTGGGAGCTGTTCTTTGTGCCCACCCCCAAAAGCAGGAGGGCCAAGTTCACTGAAGGGTTTCAGTGAGAAGCTGATCTAACAGTAGTGAATTCTGTTTATTTGAGGGAATTGTCCAGAGCCTAAATATTAGACATGCCGAAGTTTTATGGCAGCAGGAATCCTGACCAAAGCATAATACTTGTTATTTTCTGTTTGGAATAATCCATGTTTAATTACTCATGTAATTGAGAATTGATGATTTAATTACTTATGGAGAATTAAGTGTATAAAGCAAATTGGGCATCAAGGCCAGATCACCTAAGGAATGCCACGTGCTCAAAAATTGACAGCAGATGCCCTCTCTGTGAAACCTTCCCACGGTAAAACAAAGACCTAGCATTTTGCCCTTGTTTCCTTGCCTGCTTCTCGGTCTTGCTGTTTCCACCTAGCCCAGTCATAAGCTTCCAGAGCTCCTCCCACCCAGCAGTCCCAAAACCTCTGTCAGTGTTGTTTCTATATGTATCATCATCGCTTCTTTTTTTGTCGTTTTTTTGAGACAGAATCTCCATATGTAGTTCAGGCTGGCCTCAAACTCATGGTGATTCTCCTCCCAAGTCAGCCTCCCAAGTGCTAGGATTGCAGGCATGTGCCCCCAGGCCTGGCATTTATTTCTGAAGGAAACTTGTTGGGGGGCAAAGCTCATGTCCCTCTTTGGCTTTTCTGCCCTCCCACCATATCATAATCATTACCAGATGATTTTTTTTTTTTTTTTTGAGACAGGGTCTCGTATAGTTCAGGCTAGCCTTCTGCCTCAGCCTCCTGAATGCTAGGATTACAGGTATGTGCTTGTGCTACCATGCCTAGCTCATTACAAAATGATCCTATTCTAGATGTCCTAGTATCTTTTTTTGCTTCTGTAAGTGGATATATTCAGACACTCTGCCCTCTACCTTGTGTCCAGGAAGACCCTCAACTTACATCACTATCACTAGTCAGAAACTTAATAAGTCAGTTCTTGTATTCTGGCTTCTATTGGAAAGGCTTTAGCCCTCTTTCCTAAATGGGAATAAGTGTTGCTTTTTAGGATCTGTAGTGCCTTTTGTTTTTATCCTTTTTGTGACACAGCCTAGTGAGGGTTGAGGCAGAGGTGGTAAAAAGCTCCAGATTTCTCCTGGTCTCTGTGTACGAATACCTGGTATTTCCGTTCAGACCACTGTCTAACCGTTCTTGTCCATTCTTGCCTCCCTAGTTCTCCTGTGCCTCCTGTTGGCTCTCTTTGCATCTGGCCTCATCCACCGAGTCTGTGTAACCACCTGGTATGTGCCTGACAACTGGGTAAGGGTGCATCCTATCACCTTGTCTTATGGCGCTAGATCTGAATGTGATGGTGCCAGCCTTCCCCTGCCCTGTACTTCTCCCTCCTTTGTGCTTCCTTCCCTGTTTTCCCAAATCGTTTTTCCTGGGATTCTCTCCATGAAGAATGTCTGTCCTGACACTCACTGATGCTGTGATCTTTCTGTCTTCAACCTGCAGCTTCATCTTCTCGATGGTTGGCCTGTACTACATCAACAAGATCTCCTCTACTCTGTACCAGGCAACAGCGCCAGTCCTCACACCAGCCAAGGTCACCGGCAAGGGCAAGAGAAGAAACTAACAGCGTCCAATAAAGTTGATTCTTTGTACTTTCGTGGCTTGTGATAGGTTGTGGGTATCATCTGTGAGTGCCTGCTTGGATATGCAGAATGTTAAAGCAGATGGGCACCTACTCTTTGCAGACCTTGCCGATAGTGAGACTTCTCTTCCTCTAAGGTTCCTTTTACCAAATATTTATTGAGTGCTGTCAGTGCCAAGCACTTTGCCAGAAACTGGAGTGGGATATACTGGTGTGAGAATCATCATGGAAGAAAAGCGTATGAGTGCTCTGCAGTCCTGACCTTTGGGGCAAGGGGTTAACACTGCAGTGCAGGAAGACTTGCTTGTCAGGACGGGAATAGATCTTGGAACAGAGGAGTAAGAGAAGGAGAGGCCTCTCTGCCTTGTACTGTGCCATGGGGTCCGTGTGAGACTGTGTGGCTCCTCAGCCTGAGTAAAGGGCTTCTTGCCCCGTCTGCTTCAGGTCCACAAGGTTACCCCAGACCTTGTGCTCTACTCGAGCGTGAACATGTCTGCGTTCAGAGACTCCCCAGGCTGATGATCATTGTCGCGGCCCCTTTGTTCCAGTATTTCGTTTCCCTCTGTTTCAGCCAACACAATGTTTTATTTGCTTGTTTGGAGACGTAGATCTCTCCTTGTGTAGGCTAGCCTTGAACACACTATGTAGCCCAGGCTGGCCTGGACCTTGTGACAGTTCTCCCGCCTCAGCCTCCTGAGTGCTGGGATTACAGGTGTGCACTACCATGCCCGGCTTCACAGCCAACACATTACGAACTTCTACATTTTAGCAAAGTGTATAAAATGGCAGGAGCAAGGGTCTAACCTCTGAGCCAGCCTTGATGAAAGGGAGATGAGGGCAGCTGAGGTCCTGTTCTCACTATGCTCTGGCATGAGCTTGGTCCAGAGTGCCTGTCCTTTGGGGCGCCCAGGCACTGCCGCCCCTGATGATCAATGCTGCATTTTCGGGCTGGAGGTACAGCTCAGTGGGCTAAGTGCTTGCCGCTAAGCACTACGGCCCTGAGTTCGATCCCCGGTCCCGGGAAAAAAAAAAAAAAAGTGCTGCATTCTCCACAGTCCCTGGTAATAGGCAGTAGGCTGGTGGGTTGGTTGAAAAAACCTGCCATTCTATCCTTCCAGAACAAAATCTGGTACAAGGGAGCTGCTGAGTTAGGGAAGAAGACCCAATGAAGATAGAGAAGAGAGTCAAAGGAATTCTGGTTATGGATTAGAGACCACTGCGTTCTGTCTCCTATTTGTGGCCAGAACGGGAGAACCTTGCCCCTTTTACTCCTGGCGGAGAGTGCTCGGCGGGTTACCCAAAGTGCCTCCAGAGGGCGCCAGAGTCCACATCTCTCCAGGAGGTAGTACCTTCTCTTGCGAGGAACTTCTGAGCACCGGGAGAAGTGTTGCTGCTGGGTCTCCGTGTGGGAACCAACCTTCGCGGAGGAGCCTAGAGACAGGCCCAGTCGGAGGGTGAAAGGAGCTTTCCCCTCTGGAGTGGACGCGAGTTGGGTGGAGAGCAGAGGCCCCCAAGAGAAGATGTCCGTTGACCCGGTGAGGTTGCTGGGAAGTGGACAATTGTCATGTGGGACCCTCTGTAGGAGGGGATGTGGTCTGTAATGGGCCTGGGGGCTATGGGGTGGCAGGTTGGCTCTAGGTCTTACTGTTGACTTTTTTCTTTTTGTATCTGGAATCAAACTCAGGATCTTGTGCTTGCCAGGCAGGCGCTTGTGCCACTGAGCTATATATATCCCTGGCCCATCTTTGTTTTTTTTCCTTACTGTTGAATTTTGACTTCTAACCTGGAGTGAGACTAGTGGGCAGAGGGCCTTGTCGCAGTCCAGGGGAGGAGGGCAGAAAAAGGCCACCCTGAGTGCCCTGTGCCTTCCACAATGAGTGCTGACCTGGGCCAGCCAGGCAGCCACATCAACGTTATGGATCGGAGAGGGTTGGGAGGACCGAGAGAGCAGGAGCCAGAGCAGCGCCAAGGGATCTGGGCATCTGGTACCACCTACTTCAGGGCCAGGGGCAGCGTAAGGCCGGGAATAATGAGCCCTTCCTCTGGGAAGATGTGCATTTACGAGGCAGGTTGGCGCCGGTTGCAGCTCTCCACCCAGCCTATCTCTGTGGTCCCTATTGCAGGCTGCTGCACCTGACCCACCAATTAACTCTGGCCAGGATATCCCAGCCACCTAATCACCATTATTAAGTAAGGGGGTGTGAGGACACTTTGGCTTGCAGATAGAGAGTAAGAGGGTGAGAAGGGCAGAGGTCTAATGGGGTGGCCCCGGGCTCTTAGGACTCGGCTTCACCCAAGGTAAGGGACCTCAGGGTTTAAAGGGATGTCTCTGCCCCAGAGGACAGAGGAAAGCCAGATGTTTCCTCTGGCTCCTCACACACGTGGCCACAACACCCTCTGGAACCCGCAGCCAGCTCCGGAAACAGGAGTAAATAATGGGGGGGCAGGGAGGCCTCTCAGCTCCTGGCCTTGGAGGGGCTCCTTGGGGCAGACAGTGAAGCCACTTGTGAAAAGAGTAGGGTAAAGGTGAGCCTGAGGGCAAGTACTCTCCCTAACCCTGGTGCAGCGAGACTCCCCAGAGCTGGCACAAGCAGGAAGCTGCCTGGGTTTAGGACAAACTAGCAGGTCAGGGCGGGGACTGGGGTGCCCAGGGTAGGCAACTAGGGAGAGTCCGCGCCAGGCCTTGGCTCCAGCCTTTTCCGGCCCTTATTGTCCTTGGTGAGAACAGGACGCAGTCCTGTTCCCACTGCTCAGGCCCCCACCCCCAGTTCTGCTCCCCAGGGGCTCAGGAAGGATGTTGGGAAACAAGAGAGAGCTAGAGACCCTGAGACAGAGATGCTGAGAGACCTAGAGACAGATACAAAGGGGAAAGGTTCAGTCAAAGGCCTCATTGAAACTCATTGTGCACAGAGCCGGCCCTGGGCGCTGTGGGAACCCCTTGAAAGAATGGGAGGCGGAGGCCCTGCCCTGGGGACCTCCGGGCCTGCCCTGCCCCAGGCACAGACTTCCACTCTGGGCCAGAATCCTAGCGCAGGCACCACTGGGGGCACTTAATCGCTCCCTTTTGGTACTTTCTTTCCTCCTCCTGGTGAACTGGAAGTTCTGGAGTGAGAGGGACAGGGACCCTGCCAAGATAAGGCTCCCAAATCCAGCCCTCCGAGAGCTGGGAGCCAGCCAGCTATGCAGAAATAGCACCGTAAATACTATTTCTTGCGTTCTTGCAGAGGGAAAGAGAGAAGCCCCCTAAATGGGCATAGAGTCAAGCACCTCATCACCTGGGGTGAAGGGCCAAGGGCAAACAGCTGTAGACCTGGCTACTGCCAGGAGCATAGTACAGAGCTTTCTCTGGGCTCTGAGAGGCAGCCATGCCCCCTTTGGTAGCAGTGGACCTGGGCAGGAAACTCCTAGGCACACCAGTCTCACTGACTGCTCTCTGAGAGCCAGGCCTTGTGCAAACTGGAGAGAGGTCCAAGGCCCTACTGTCTATGGAGGTTCCATGTACACTGAAAAACCTAGAAAAACTATTCCAGCCCAAGAGGCTGAGGCAGGAGAACTGTAAAATTCAACCACAATCTGGGCAACTTAATGATCTCAAAATGAAAAAGGGATGGAGATGAGCCTGGCATGGTTGTGCCTGCCTATAATCTGAGCACTCTGGGAAACTGAGGGAGAAGAGGTGCAAGTCGGAGCCCAACCTGTGCAACGTAGAGACTGAGTAAGACCCTGTTGTAAAATATAAAAAGGGCTGGGGATGCAGCTCAGTGCAAAGGCCCTGGATCCAATCCCCAGTACCACTAAAGGAACAATTTTAAAAAAAGGGCTATAGATAATGCTCAGTAGCCAGGCGTGGTGGTGCACACCTGTAATCCCAGCACTTGGAGGCTGAGGCAGGAAGACTGTTGCAAGTTCGAGGCCAGCCTGGGCTACAAAGTGAGTTCAAGGTCACCCTGAATTGCATAGCGAGACCCTGTCTCAAAAAAAGATAATGCTCGTTTTTTAAAGGAGAAAAACAGGCATGTCTATATTTGACAAATTAACACTTTTTAACATAAAGTTACAATACGATATAATTATAGTATTCACAAGCTAGAAGTGTTGGTACATGCCTGTAATCCCAGCACTTGGGAGGCTGAGGCAAGCGGATTGCTGTGAGTTGGACGCCAGCCTGGGCTACATAGTGAGATCCTGTCTCAAAAAAACCAAAAACAGGGGCCAGGGATATAGCTCAGTGGCATAAGTGCCAGCCTGGCAAGTGCAAGGTCCTGAGTTTGATTCTCAATACAAAAAAAGAGTAATAATTATGGTATCCACAAAATCATTATAGGCTCTATAAGTTTTTCCATCACAGGCACCCCTGTACTCTATTTTATCACTTACAGGCCTGTGGTAATGGGCATACCAGATTCACTGTGTTACACTTTACGTATTTTAAATTTCATAGTAAAAGTTATGTTAATTTATGGTAAGTCCCTCCTTTCTATTTTATCAGAGTAACAGTGTGACTGTAATCACAGGAGGAAATAACATCAGAAACCTAAATTTGAGACTGTGTATGAAAAGCCAGAACCAAATGGCCCTGTTGGCCTGTGAGGGGACCTACTCTGAGATCCCCTCTTACTTCAGGGAAACCAGAAAAGAGCTGGAAGAGTCCTGCTCTGTTTGAGGCTGAGGCTATGAATGCTCTCTGGGGAGCTAGAGAGAAGGAATCCTGTCCACACTGCCAGGATCCTACAGAAAAGAATACCACCGTCATCTTTTCTGAGTCAACAGTTGTGCTGAGGGCTGACCTCAGGTGGCTCCGGGGATTTCTGAGTCAGAGGTGCATGTGTGTCTATGTCTGAGGGACCGAGATGCGTGGATACTGTGTTTAGGGTATGGGAAAGAGCCCCAGGGCCCCCATTCCTTCCTGCCCTCAGCCTCCAGTCCATTTCCAGCCTCTGTGACCCAGGAAAGAGTTTAAATTTTCCAGACAGTGTGTAGGACATGGGAATGAGATGCTTCTTGGAATCACAGAACCCATGCTCTAGTTTTGGCTCTGACACCTACCAGGTTGAGTGGCCTCTTTATACTTTAAACTAGCTGCCTGTAAAATGGGGATCATAATACCCCGTTTAAAATTGTGCTCACAAGGGATTCAAATAAACAACAGCACTGGGACAGCCTAAGATGCTACTTGACCTAGTAGACCTTCTTTTCCAGGTGATGACAAAAACTGTTTTTTCTTTCTTTTCTCCCTCTTCATTTTGAGACACAGTCTCACTATGTAGTCCAGGCTGGCTTCAAACTCGAAGTGATCCTCCTGCTTCAGTCTCTTGGGTGCTGGTATTATAGGTGTGTGCCACTACCATGCCTAGTTCGGACATGTTATTCTCACCCAAAATTGCCTTCACGGGGTTGAACATCTAGCTTAGTGGTAGAGCCCTTGTCTAGCATATGTGATACCCTGAGTTAGAACCCCAGCACCACCACACACACAAAAAAGTACATTGGGAAACTTCAAATAAAACAGATTGGCCTCCATAGTGTGGGTGGGCTTTACTCAATCAGTTGAAGTTTTTTTTTTTTTTTCTTTCTTTCTTTTTTGGTCTTTTTGAGACAGGGTCTGGCTACCGAGTTCTGACTGGCCTTGAGCTCACTTTGTAGCCCAGGCTGGTCTCAAACTCTCAATGATCCTCCTGCCTCAGCCTCCCAAGTGCTGGGATTACAGGCATGTGCCACCATGCCCGGCAATCAGTTGAAGTTCTGCATAGAACAAAAGACTTATCCCTTCCCTTCCCTGCTACCATCCATCTGCCCTGTCCAAGACAGAATTCAGCAGCGCCCAGCCTCCAGGTTTGCACTAAACACTGGTTCTTCCCAGGTCTCCAGCTGGCCCACACACAATTTTGTACTTGCCAGCTTCCATAATTGCTGAGTTGATACCTTAAAATCAATCAATACCCCTCCATTGGTTCTGTTTCTCTGGAGAGCTTCTTCTGGAACATTCCATCTCTGCCTTGCTTCAGACTCACCTCACCTCAGCCTCTGCACAGAGCCAGCCCTTGGCTAACTGCTTTCTCAGCCACCCTGGGGTCACCAGGAGGACCTCTCTGCAGCCAGCGCCCACGCTGCCCACCTGCTTGGGTTAACTCCGCCGCCTTGGCTGCTTCCGCCCTGGCTGCTGCACTCTGCAGTGCCACCTGAACGACCACCCTGACTGCGAGGCCACCACAGCTCATGCATTCACATCTGTCTGCCTGTGGCCCCTACTGCGACGCTTCAACGTGGCTCCGGAGCACTCCTTGTGTTTCTTTGCTGTGGTCTCACCAGGGAGTGCGCTGAGAACCTCATGTGGAAGCAGAATGAGCAGGGTGAGAACATTGCCCTTCGCAATACCATGCAGCTTGACAGTGATGACTGGCATGACCACGCCCAGGCCGCAGAGTGCGCCTTCCACCTGGAGCAGACCCTCATCCCCGTACTGTGCCATCTGGCAGTGGCAGGAGTGACCCCACCTTTTGACTTCCTGTTGCATCACTACCTGCGCTCCCAGGTCCAGGTGCTCAGGGGAGCACTTGACCAAGCTGTGCAAGCTGGGGGCCCGGAGGGTGGGCCTGGCTCACTCCTCTCTAGCAGGCTCAGCCTGGAAGAAGACATCAGAGAACTGAGCAGGGACTTTCCCTGGGGCGGTGGGGATCCCCCCAGGTCACCAGGCAGGGCCCACATGCTCCTCCATCGCCACATTCTTTTCAGCTCTTTCCTTTCTGTTAGATTGTTGGTTCCAATATAAAGGTACTTGTTTTTCCTGCATGAATGCATACATACATAAATTCCAGCTACACAACTTGTTTCTCTGGAGAACCCTGACTTATACAGTACACCCAGTCTTCATGAAATGAAATGGGTGTAAAGAAAGAATGGTTGTAATCCCAGCACTCTGGAGGCAGAGACAGGAGAATTGTCATGAGTTCAAGGCCAGCTTGAATTGTGTAGTGAGACCCTGTCAAAGAAGGAAGAAAGAAAAAGAGGGAGAGAGAGAGAGAAAAGGGAAGGAAGGAAGGAAGGAGGGAGGGAGGGAAGGAGGGAAGGAAGGAAGGAAGGAAGGAGTGAGTTACAATAATGTGCCCAAGAGGGGCCTCCTGGCCTCTCTGCTTGCTGCTCCAGTTCCAGGAACGCCTGGCAGACAGCCACTCCCTCCTCTTCACTGCATTCTCGGCCGAGGGTTCCTTCCCAGAGAGCCTTCTGTCCGTGCTGTGTAACAAAGGCACCTTCTCACCCTCCAGCCCTTCACCTAGGTTTTTCTTCACCGTACTTCTCGCTACCTGACACGAAAATATTCATCCTTTCTTGTCTGTCTCCCACCACAAGCACTATAATCTTCACTGAAGGCAGGGAAATAGCCTGTTTTGTTCCCTAGGGTACTGCCTGATGTATAGCAATTGCTCAGTACATTTTGGTTTTCAGGGCTGACATTAGAACCCAGTGCCTTATGCATGGAGGGCAAATGTACCACTGAACTACACACTCAACCCATATGTGTTTTATTTTTTATTATTTTCTTAGAGACAGAGTCTTGGTATATTGTCCAGGCTGACTCAGCTTCCTGAGCCATAGGTGCATACTACTGCACCCAGCTAATAAATATTTATTGAAAGAAGAACTCCATTACCAACACATCAGTTATACTTTGAGCTCTTCACTGAAACTTAGCTTCTACTCTGTGTCAGCTCCAAATTGCTGAAACTCCAGAATGAGCCAGATGCTCCCCCAGCTGCCCAGGCCTGTTTCTCTGTCCCTCCTCCTTGAGATTGTCATCTTTTCCCATCTTGGTCTGCTCTAAGCCGCCTTCCCTGGACACCCTGACTCACTAGCCCCCCGCCCCTTCAATCAGCCACACAATCCCTGATCTACCATTTCCCCTTAAAGGCTGTCTGTAATTTTCCAAGAGTGTGTTTTTGCTGATTATATGTGTGTCTGTCCTGTTGCCCTGTGAAACTGTGGATGCCCTAAAGGCTGAGATGAACTCAACTCTACCTGACCCCTAAAGGCTGAGATGAACTCAACTCTACCTGACCCCTGAAGCCCTCCTCAAGGATGAAAACATCACCTTGGCACCTGATGGCAAAGGTGCACACAGGCAACACGCAGAGGTCATGGGGTGGGACAGCTGACTTGGAGACCACATCCTCATCCCAACACAAAGCTTTTAAGGTGTCTTTAATGACCCGGCCTTGGCCGGCTTTCCCAGCCCCATCTCCTGCCCTCCAATCATCGCCACCCCAAGGCAGTCTTCACCCCCAGAGGACGCCGCAAGGATTACTCACTGTGAACTTCTGTGCCTCACTGGCTTGGTTCAGCCTGCTCTTTGGCCTTTCAAATTCCTTCTCCAGCTGAACAGCTTACTCACCCTTCCAGAAGCACCGTGGGTTTCTGGGCCTCTGTGAAGCACCCCCCCCCCCCCCCGCAAACAGTCCAGCCCTTCCTTCCATGTGTTCTATTAGATTCTGCATATTCCTCTGCCCTCAGGGTACTAGAATGAGGGTATCTCAGATTTGGAATTTGTCTCCCTCTGAAACCAAAGCTAGCAAAGCAGACAGTGCTTAACAAGCACCAACCTAGCCACCATAGGAGTTAATTTACCTCCAGTGGTTTGTGAATGGCACAGGGAAGCAGCAGGGACGCTGTGCTGGGACTGAAGCCGTCCTGAGCCTGAAGTGTAGCTAATGATCCTTATTCGTTAGTAGACTGGCTAAGAAGAGGCGCTCGGTGTGTGACTCCCAAATGCTACATCTTGTCTCTACCACCCTTCCTAGATTGTCTTGTTCAATTCTTTTTCTTTTTTTTAATGGTGGCAAAGTTTCACATGTATTAAAGGTAGGGAAAAAACAGAAGAGTGGGAAAAAACAAGGGACTCTGCAGAGCCAAGAAAAAGTAGAAAAAGGCAGGAAAAAATACACACTACAGCATAGGGTGGGGGACCATGAAGAGACAGGATAGCTGTCTTGATCAATTCTGAGAGCAACGTGGGACAAGATCAATTACTGGTTCCATGGTAAACTGAGAACAGCGCAGTCCAGAGAAGTGAAATTACTTGCCTGAAGTCACATAGCTAAATGAAGGAGGCCTGGCCCAATCCCAGCACATTTGAGCTCTAACAGCCCAATTTCACATGTTCTTTACCTTGCTATGGTGAAAAAGGGTGATGACCTGCACAAAAGATGGAAGGGAAAGGAGTTGGACAATAGGAATCACTCGCCCACCTTTGCCCTTAGGAACAAAGACCTTGTGTGTGGCAGGCTAGAGCCTTTAGAGTCATCCTACTTCTGGGGACAGGAAAGCTGGGGCAGTTTCCGTAGAGATCATCAGATGCTAACCTGTCCCACATCTTACATTTATGAGATTCTGCTGGGTTTCCCACACTGTGCTGGGTCCTGGAGATACATGGATCCTGGGTAGGGACACCAAACCCCTGCAGCTCAGCATGGCTACATTTTTGTGTGTGTCTTTTTGAGACAGGGTTTCACTATGCACTTCAGGCTGGCCTTGAACTCACAATGATCCTCCTGCCTCAGCCTCTCGAGTGCTGGTATTACAGGCATGAGCCACCACGCCCGGCTAGTGTGGCTATTGACACCTATGAAAGAGATGCTGTGTGAGCAGAGGGAGGAGTGTAGTGATCACCTTCAAAGACAGATGAAGGACTGGGAGGCTGCTTAGAGGACAAGATGCTTAAGCTGAACATTATAGTAATAGGTACACACTTTCTTGTAGCTATTTATTTATTGGTTTTATTTTTTGTTTTTTTTGGAGCCAAAGTCTTGCTATATATTCAGGCTGAACTTGAACTCAATGTGTAGTCATGGCTGGCCTCCAACTGGACACCATCCTTCCTGTCTCAGCCTCCTGAGTGCTAGTATTACAGCTGTACACCACTATGTCCACCATATAATTTTGTGTCTTGGAGATAGGGTCTCACTAAGTCACTGGGTTGCCCAGGCAAGGCTGGAACCAGTGATCCTCTGGCCTCTGCCTGCCAGAATCTTTGATTGCAGGCCTATTTCACCATGCCCAGATTTCTTGTAGCATATTTAGAGTTTTACTTCAAAAAATCTTTTTTATGAGCTAGGTAAATTATTTCTAGCTTTTGTTCTGTCCTATTGATTTGGCAAAGTAAGTCTTTTTGTCTTTTGAGACAGGGTCTTGCTAAGTTTCCCAGGCTGCCCTTTTGCCTCAGCCTCCTGAGTAGCTGAGACTACAGGCATTTGCCACCTCAACTGGCTGAAGGCGCTATGTTGTGGTTGTAATGTACTCCGGCTCTGGAGTCAGTTTATGTGGGTTGGGCCTCAGTTTCCTCATTTGCTAAGTGGAGATAGAAATACAACCTATTTTATATGGTTGCTGTAAAGATTAAATGATATAACACACATGAAGCATTCACCATAGTGCTTGGCACCTAGTAATCAACAAGTGTCCACTGCTAAGATGGTCCTTAACTGCTCATCCTGTACCAGCCACACAACGCAAACAAGCTTGGTGTAAAACAAAGTAAAGGTTTCAAATAAGACCGAAGAAAAAGCGCAGTGGATTAGTACAAGGGTAGAAGAGAAAATATTTTATATAAAACTACCTATTGCAATATAAAAAAAGCATAAATGTTCCTATTTTGGAACTTCAGTGTGAAATAACCCTGGCATTGGCGTATCTCATTATCTAAGCTTAGGACCTCTCGAAGGGAAGGGAAGATGCTAGAAAGAACAAAAAGAATAGCAGGACTGAAGTTTACCAGTCCGAACTCCATCCATTTTTTTCAGCTGAAATTTTTATCTCCCTTAATAACACCTACCCCTAAACCAAAGTTCATCCAGGTCTCACAATATTATGTTAGGAGGTTCACAAATACCCTACTCATAAGGGTTGGGATCGCTGTGCTAGAATTTGAAAAACTGAAGTAGATCTACAGGCTAGGTGGGAATATATTCAGTCTTTTTTAGTTTTGTGGGTTTTTTTTTTTTTTTCTTTTTGAGACAAAGTCTCAGCTGTAGTTCAGGCTGGCTTTGAGCTCATTAGGTAGTCCAGGCTGGTCCCAAACATGGGAATCCTCCTGCCTCAGCCTCTCGAGTACTGGGATAACAGGTGTAAGCAACCATGATAGGCCTTTTTTTTTCTTAAAGCACTGACTGCCAGGCACAGTAATCCCAGCAGTTAGGAGGCTGAGACAGGAGGACTGCCAGGAGTTTGAGGACAGTCTGGGCTACATAGTGTGTTTAAAGCCCACCTGAACTACATGGCAAAAAAACAAAATAAAAAACCAAAAAAGAGAGAAATATATATCCCTGTGACTATATATATATATAGATAGATAGATAGATAGATAGATATAGATATTCTCTGTGGTTAGAAACACATTTAAACTAGCCACAGACCAACTAGACCTGGATGCACCCAACACTGGAAGTTTATGCTAAAGTTGAGGTCCTTCTTCTTGGCCAGACCTTAGAAACAGGGCTTTTGTTGCTCAGGTTAACCTTTCCAGGTGGTTCTCCCTGTAGCATGTGTGGTTAGTACATGCAACCCCTGCCTTTAAGGAAAGGGCTGCTTGGGACTTTGGGGTCTGCCTGGAGCTCACCTGTTATGCCTCAGGATGAGATGAAACTACCAGTAATACAGCCTTGTAGAGAAGCAGTTAAGTTTTACAAATGGGACAAATACAAAGGGATCTTGCTATGGTTGATACATTGTGTCAACTTGGGGAGTCCAGAGGTTTGGCTGAGTGATTCAGCTGGAAGCCAGGGTGCTTACTTTGTACATATCCTGAGCCTGTGGAAGAGGAAGGCATGGAGATCTTGTGAGAGCTACCCGCCCCCTGGGTGTGGGTAGCCTGTTTACAATGTAAGGGAAGGAAAGAGGCTGCTTGCAGCCATTCTCCCTTTTGCTCTTGTGGTTTTTGCTGTGTGCTGCCACCATGAACATTTGCTCTCTGCCATGTGCCACTCTGCCTCAGAACCAGCCAAGTATGGACTGAAACCTAAACAAACTGTAAGCTAAATAAACCTTTCCTTCCTTCATTTAGGGTGTTGGGTATTCTGTCTCAGTAACAAGAAAAAAGTAACAAAGACAGACCTGAAGGAACTACACATCTTGGAAAAAAAATGTGTGTATATATATATATGTGTGTGTGTGTGTTGTTGTTACTGGGAATCTAACTCAGGGTCTCACACTTGCCAGGCAGGCACTTGTTCCACTATAGCCCCAGGCCATATATGCATGTATATGCTGGTAGATTTTGTCCCTATCTCTTGACCAGGCCCTTTCTTTTTTTTTTTTTTAAAGCAATCTAAGCAGACTTATTTATTTATTTATTTTTATTTTTGGCAGTACTGGGGATCGAACTCAGGACCCTGCACTTGCTAGGCAGGCGCTTATTCCACTGAGCTATATCCCCAGCCCGACCAGGCCCTTTCTACTTCTTAGTAAGGCCTAGCAACAACAGTTTATAAGAAATCAAGATTCTTTCCAGTCCTGTCTTAGTCTCCTGAACTGAGTGAGGCTGGGGCCCCTTGGAAACAAGATGGTAGAACCAAAGAAGTGAACAGCAGTCTCTGTTCAGCCTAGAGATGTCCTCACCTTCTCAGAGCACCAAAGTTTCTCTGCAAAAGTAGTGTCTGAGATACAAAACATGTGGAGGCATATCGCCGGGTCTGGTCCAGAATCAAGGGCTATCCAAGAAGAAACGGGTGGGCAGAAAACAAAGGGCTGGTCCCCTATAGGGTAAATGTCGGCTTGATGAGTGTTCACATGAGCTTTGGGGGGAGGACCTCCCAGACCATGAGCTTCCAGAAGTATGGTGTATGTTGCTGTGGGAAGTTGATTGGTCTCTCTTCAGTAAGACATTCAGCGTATTTACAAGGGAACATCCCACAGGCCATTCATCTGCTGTGGCATTTCCTAGCTTTTCTTGCTGATACGCCACCAACCATTGTGTCAGACTCCTCCTTTCCTTGTCAATGCCTTTTTGCTTTATGTATTGGAAGAGGACCCTACAGCCTTCATTGTTTATTCCATCCACAGACTCATAATAGGTCATAATCTCCTTTCTAAATTCTACAACAGCTAGACACCAGTGCACTCCAGGTGAGGGGCCCTGGAAAAAAAAATGTCAACAGAAGATACAATCACAGTGCCTGACAAGCAGATTTTTCTTTCTTTCTTTCTTTCTTTCTTTCTTTCTTTCTTTCTTTCTTTCTAGACAGGGTCTTACTATGCAGTTCAAGCTGGCTTTGAACTCACTATGTAGCCCAGTATGGCCGTGAACTTGTAGTGACCCTCCTGCCTCAGCCTCCCAAATGCTGGCAAGCATGCACCACTACAGCTAGCCAACCAGCTATTTTTGTTAGTGAAGAAAAGGACACTAAATACATGTGTACTTGGCAATCCTTCCTCTTTACTTCACTCATTAGCATATTCATGTAGAAATTGATGATCTCATTACTGAGCCAATTCAGATGGTTCAGAGCTTGAATATTTTTGTGTGTTGTGGTCCAGTGGACTGCTTCACTGAAAACTGCATCTTGGTTCCCATTATGAAATATATTCTTTATGTCTTGCTTTCTTCATTTCCTCTGCAACTTCAGAAAATTCACCCTATCAGTTAATTTATGGTTTTTGTTGTTGTTTCTTGTGTGATTATGGACAAGGACCTTCTTTTCAAGAGATACAGACTGAATCATGGCATGAATGTTCTTACTCTATTGAATCATGGACTGAATGTTCTTGTTTCTGCAGTCTCTAGTTTTGAAGCTATAATGCCATTGCTCTCTTTTTTTGGGGGGTACTTGGAATCGAACTCAGGACCTTGCGCTTGCTAGCTGGTGCTGTGCCGCTAAGCTATATCCCCAGCTCCCAATGCTACTGCTCTCTACTCTTCAATCTGGTGCAAGTTTCTCATTTGAGAATCATAAACACTCATGAATTCTTTGACTCACTGCTCCGCCTGGAAGACAATAGGACTAGAAGTTGGAGTCTGAAAAATCTTTCATTTGACTAAAATTACAACATCTGATCCTTCAGATTGTGTACTTCATGCTGGCAAATTATCTGGCTGATGTGAAAGAGAGTGGTGATGGCAGGGTCAGTGGCAAGAATCATTATCTTTGGGCCCAAATGCAACATTTGGAGCATATGGTGATAGGGAATCTGCACTGTGGGACAGCTGTTCCTGCGTAGTTAAAATAAATGCTGGCCAATCCAGATAATACAATATCAGAACCAATGACATAAGAGGGAAAAATTTTTATTTTTCTTTTAAGGCAGAGTCTTACTATGTAGTTCAGGCAGGCCATGAATGCACTATGGAGCCCAGGGTGACCTCAAACTCATGGTGATCATCCTGCCTCAGCCTCCTGAGACTACAGCTGAGATAAAATAGTGACACCTAAATTTAAAGGTGGAAAGGTATATTTCATCTCACAGTTTGTAGAGGTTTCAGCCCATAGTTGGCTGACTCTAAGGTAGGATGGTATGGCAGAGGGCCATCACAGAGGAGAAATAGTCCATGGCGAGCAGGCAGGAGACACTGAAGCAGCACGCAGCAGCACCAGCACCAGCAATGAAACTACAGAAGGTGCCTTATATTCTATCCGGGGTATAAGCCTAGTGATTGGCACCACCCCCACCCAGGGTGGGGCGTCCTTAATGCCAGCATCACACACTAATCTCAACGCCACACACCCTAGATCCAACCACTTCCAAAATGCCCCACCTATAAGTGCATGAGGTTTTAGGGGGATGTGTTTCTTGGGGGACATGAGTTTTGGAGATACAAGCCATAGTATTCTTCCCTTGGTCCCCAAAAGGCTCATGTACCTCCCTTTATGCAAAAGGCATTTAGTCCACTTCTAAGAGTTGCCAAAGTCTTTTATTTTCTCGTTGTGTTTTGAGATGCCAAAGTCTTAACAGTTTCAGCGTTGCTGAAAACTCCAAGCCCAAAGTCTCTTCTGAGATTTAAGGCAAACTCTCAGCTGTGAGCCTCTGTACAAATGAAAAGAAGGTTAAACACTTCCAGCATTCAATGGCACAAGATAAACATTCCCATTCCAAATGAGGATAGAAAGGAATGGGACCAAGGCAAGTCCAAATCCAGCAGGGAAAACATTAAGTTCCACCATTCCATGTCCAGCAACCGGGGCAACCTGTGGCAAGATGTGAACTCCAGAAGGCTTGGATGGCTCTGATAAGTCACAAGGCAGCCAGACCCCTCATGGGAAAAATTTAACTCTCAATATTTCTTTCCTTCCCTTACCCTTTCCAATTCAGTTCCCCTTGGCCACAAAAGCCAACCCCACCCTCATGTGCTTTGGCAGAACTCTGATGGACATCTCACCTCACTCAGGTTGTTCTGGCCTGTGAACAAACCAGCCCTGCTCAGACTGTTCTGGCCCGCTAACACCCACACTGAAAAAGAGTTTAAAACCCCACGTTTTGCTCAGCTCGTGGCTGCCTTGGTCTGCTAGGTAGCCTGCTACCCACCCCCATAAAGACTTCTCTTGTGTCAGAAGGTCTGGTATGGTTCTGTGTGGGTCTCAGTTCTATCAGGCTCCACCCCTAAGGCAGTGCCAATGGTTGTAGCTCCCATGGCTTCTCTCTTGGGCTGGTCTTGCTCATTCCTTGCAGCTTTTCTGATGATCCACATTCCTGGCTTTTCCATCCTTCTGGGGACTCCACTGCATCTTCTGCTTCACACTCACAGCTTCACTAAGTGCCCTCTTACTACTGCCTGGCCTCCCAAACCTTCTTCTGAAATCTGGGTGGAAGCCTTCCTGACCCCACAACTCTTGCATTCTGCACACACCTAAAACCAGCACCACGTAGGTAACACCAGGGTCTGCTGCTAGATGAAGCAGTAGCCAGATTCCCACCTCTGTTGGCTATAGAGGTAAAGTACCTGGATTGCTGAGCACTATGAACTCAATCTGAAGGGACAAATTCTCTAGATTGCCACTATTCTGGAACATGGTGGTCTGGGGTGCTATTCTCAAAGCAAAGTCTTTCACCTTTGCAATTTTCAAAGTGCAAAATGTGGAGTCCTGCTGGCTCCTATGATGTTCTGAAGCCATCTTTTCTATTGTCCTCTTCTGAAATACTTGGTGTTTTATGGCTAATCTCTTCAGCAATCAAATTCTCCTCCATCCCAGCTTTGCAGGCTGCAACTTTATTGGAGCTTCCTTTCTGGTCAAACTCAAAATGTTTTCAATCATTCTACTGTGCCCTTTGTTCTTGATTCTCAACATAGATCTGGCTATAAAGCCCCTAACACTAGCCATACCACTGCCTCAACATTAAACTTTTTTTTTTTGTTTTTGGTCTTTTTGAGACAGGGTCTCACTATGTAGTTCAGGCTGGCCTTGAACTCACTTTGTAGCCCAGGCTGGCCTCTAGTTCAGTATAGCCTTAAACTCACAATGTACCCAGGCTGGCCTCAAATTTGTGTTGATCTCCTCCCTGAGCCCCTCAAGTACTGGGATTATAGGTGTGTACCACTATGCCTGGCAACATCATACTGTTTTGAAATTTCTGCCAGAAGATTAATTAATCGTCTGCCTTTAATCTCAGTTTCAGGCAAAATTTCTGGACATGAGCAAAATGTAGACAAATTTTCTGCCAAAGGATAACACACGTGGTCTGGAGTCCCAATGCAGTTACTGTTCCTAACTGAAATCTCTTGAAACTGGTCTTTACTGGCTGCATTTCTATCAGCATTCTGGTCTTCTGAACTCTGACCAGAATCTCCTATTAAGTACATTTTAAAGCATTCGAGGGCTGCTTCCTTAGCTGGCATTTCCAAATTTTTCCAAATTATTTCTACAAGCCAGTTAACCACATGGTCAGGTAATACCACAGCAATGACTCCACTTTCAGTACCAAAATCTGTACTAGTCAATGGTTACTAGAGAAGCACGTTTAATGCAACATGTACTAATATATAAGAATTTATAAGATTGGTTTACAATGGCTTCCCACAGAGTCAGGTGTGGAAGAGTGCAAAAGATTTATGTCCTGGAGGTGTAAAGGACCCAGTCAAAGGCCTGGAGCTCACTGTACTATCCTCCCACCCCACACCCCTTTTTTCACCTTTTTGAGACAGGGTTTCACCATGTAGTTCAGGCTGGCCTTGAACTCACTTTGTATCCCAGGACAGCCTCAAACTCACAGTGACCCTCCTGCCTCAGCCTCCTGTGTGCTGGGATTACAGGTGTGCACCACCACACCTGGCTGTACTATCCCTTTTGAGTCCATATCAAAAGGAGGCTGAAGGATCTTCGATAGAAGGCTGAGGGGTCTATGCTAGAGAATGAAGGGACAATGCTGGAAGCCAGACGATGGCTTCCAAAAAGTGAATGTGAAGACTGGAGCTCCTCTGAAGAAACAGAAGCAAGTTCTTGCTTCTTTGTTTTCCTTCTATTCCATGTAGGCAACAAGCCTATTGGTTGCTGTCACTCACACCCAGCAAATCCCAGCAAATCTTCAGTAAATCGCCTCAGCCACACCCAGAACTATGCTGATCCAATTTAGTGGGTAATTTCTTACTCAAAATCCTTTTCTTACCCTAACTGACACAATTAACTGTCATACACAAGGTGAACAAATTTCAATTTTTTAATTAGTACATTTTAGATATACATAATGATAACATTCATTATAGGGAATCTGTACTTGTACATGTTATATCTTGCTTTTTCCCCCATTCCCCTCGTCTCCCTTTAACCCTTCTTCCCCTCATTTACAAAAGCTTTGTTTCTATTTTTCCTTCCATTGTTTTTTTTCTTGTCCCTTCCTTTCTTTTCCCCTCTCCTCTCTCTTCTCCCCCTCCCCATTTGGACATTTCCTAATATCTGTTATACATTTTGGTCCTTATTTACACTTTCAGTTTCTTATACCAGAGAAACAATCCAGTATTTAAACATGTGTATCCAACTTATTTCACTTAAAGAGTATGGTCTCAAGATGCATCCATTTAGCTAGAAATGTCTCAAGTGTATCCTTCTTTATGGCAGGATAGTACTCCTTTGAACATTAAAAAAAATCACATCTTCTTTATCCATTCATCAGTTGATGGGCATTTGGGCTGTTTCCAAGATTTAGGTATTACAAACTGTGCTGCTATACATGGATGTGTATCTATTGCTGTGGTATGGCACTTTTAATTCTTTTGGGAAGAAACCAAGAAAGAGGGGCCAGGGATATAGCCCCTAAGAATCATGAGTTTGATTCTTAGTACCAAAAAAAAAAAAAAGGAAAGAAAGAAAGGAAGGAAGGAAGGGAAGAAAGAAGGAAAGAGAGAGAGAGAAAGGCAGAGAGAGAGAAAGAAAAGAAACAAGGGAATAGCCACATCAAATGGAACCAGTTTTAGTTTTTTGAGGAATCTCCACACTGATTCCCACAGTGTTTGCACCAGTTTACACTCCCACTAACAGCAGAGAAGGGTCCCTTTTCCCCCCACAACCCTGCCAGCATTTGTATTGGTTGATTTCTTGATAACAGCCATTCTTTCTGGAGATTCTCAGCATTTTTAAAATTTGCATCTCTAGAGTGACCAGTGATGCTGAACATTTTTTCATATATTTATTTGCTGTTTTTACTTCATCTGAGAAGTGTGTATTCATTTCAGATGCCCATTTTTGGATTGGATCTTTAAATTTGTGAGGTCAATTTTTTTTTGAGTTCTTTATATATTCTAGATATTAGTCCTTTGTCTGAGGAACAGCTTGCAAAAATTTTTTCTCACTCGGTGGTTTCCTCTGCTGTGCAAAAACTTTTTAATAAGATGAGATTCTAGGTGTTGATTCTTTGTGATATTTCCTTTGTGATCAGGGTTTTGTTCATAAAGTCTTTGCCTACAACAATATCTTCAAGAGTTTAACCTATTTTATCTTCCAGCAGATTTAGTGTTTCTATTTTTATATTTAGATTTTTGATCCATTTCAATTTTACTTTAGTGCACGGTGAAAGACATGGGTCTAGTTTTAATCCTGAGCGCTGGGATCACAGATGCATATTGTCATGTCAGTCTAGTACTGGCGATTGAATCCAGGACCTTTATAGTGAGCTCTCTCTCGCCCCCTCCTTCTCTCTCCCCCGTTTCTTCTCCCCTTCCCGCTCTTTGTCTTTCTTTCTTTTTAAATTGAGACAGGGTCTTGCTAAATTGCCAGATTTCCCAGGCTGTCCCTGAACTTTCTGTCTCAGCTTCCCCAAGTGCAGGGACTGCAGGCTTGTGCTACCACGCCCAGCTGCCTACCCTTTTCTTTTACTTGGTTTTTCTAGGCATTAATCATGAATTCATCGCCCACGCTTTTTTTTTTTTTTTTTTGTCTTTTTGAGACAGGGTTTCGCTATGCAATTCAGGCTGGTCTCGAACTCGCAGTGATCTCCTGCCTCAGCCTCCTGAGTGCTGGGATTACAGGCATGCGCCAACACGCCCAGCTCCCCCACGCTCTTTGAAAGAGGTATACACCTTCTCTTGACACCTTAAACACATCAAACATCAGATAATTTCTCTGGTCTCAAATTTTTTTTCTTTCTTAACGTTTTAATTTTCATTTTATTGTTATTATTGTTTTAGTTTTGAGACAGGATCTCTCCTTGTAGGCTAGCTTTGAATTCATCGCGCTAGAGGACGGAACTTAAGGAAACGATGTAACAGTCCCACCTTGTTGCGACTGTAAGTTTAGTGTAGTTTCAGCCTTTCTACGAGCTGCGCACCTGCTTCGAGACCCTGAAGGAGGATCGCGGCTGCAGACCCAGCGGGCCATTTGCGAGACAAGACTGCTGAACCCTTCCGCACTCCTAGAAGCCATACAGCACTCCCAGAACCACAACTCCCAGAAGGCCCGCTAGAACTATAACTCCCAGTAGGCTGCGCGAAGGACTTCCGGGCGCCGGGTTCCGGTGGGGCCGCGCGGCAGAAGAGCTCCCGGGAGGTATCAGTGGGCTGAAAGGGGAGGGTTGAGGGCGAGAAGGGTGGGAGCAGTGGGCACTGGGTCTCAGAGTTAGAGTGAGTTACCAGGGTGGAAAGGACCTCGAGCCTCGCTTTCTCTCCCCGCAGTGACCATGACGAAATTGGCGCAGTGGCTTTGGGCACTGGCGCTCCTAGGCTCCGCCTGGGCGGCCCTGACTGTGGGAGTTCTGGGCTTGGAGTTACCCACGCCCTGCCGGGAAGTCCTGTGGCCACTGCCTGCCTACTTGCTGGTGACCGCAGGCTGCTATGCTTTGGGCACTGTGGGCTATCGCGTGGCCACGTTTCACGACTGTGAGGACGCCGCCCTCGAGCTACAGAATCACATCCAGGAGGCCCGAGCGGACTTAGGGCGCCGGGGTCTGCGCTTCTGACACCTAACCGCCCCCCACAAGCCCCACAGCGTCCCTCCGTGCCCATTAAAAAGCAAGTTTGTTTTCTAAGCTCGTCCAGTTGGCGTGGAGAGTAGGGGTTGAGGACTCTTTACCAGCGGTCAAGTGAGAGGTGGGAGAGCCACTGTCCTGAGGTCATCTCTGTGTTTACCTTTGCATCTTGCAAAGTGTTCCCCGTGTTTGTTCAAGAGGAGGCAAAGACACTTTCTCAAAGATCTTGGGATGGAAATGTCATTTCACTTTCCTGATCCTTTTAATCCCATCAGGAAGTGCTGTGGTTTGTTTGTTTTTTTCAGTACTAGGAAAGTAAGGAAGTTTTATTTTTTAGAAGTACGTCTTAAATCTAAATGCCATTCTTTCTAACTTCCAAACTTCGATCTTTAAAAAAAATTTGGTACTAGGGATTGAACCCAGGGCTTCCACACTGAGCTATGACCACAGCCCTTTATTATAGTTTTATTTTCAGACAGTCTTGCTAAGTCACTAAATTATCTAAGCTGGGTATGAACTCATGATCCTTCTGCCCCAGCCTGCCAGAGTGCTGGGATTATAGGTGTGTACCAGCATGCCTAGCTCAGAGCTCTGTTCTTTTCAAGGGCTTTCCTGGTCTTTCCAACCTCTTGGTTCTTTCAGATAACCTTTCTAAGCAAACTCTACCTGAGAATAGCTGGATCTACCCTTCACCAAACTAGACAGGTTGAGAATCATGAATAAAGAATAAGCTGTGATTGGCAGGGGTGGGGAACAGTTTATTTTAAGGCACAGTGTAAAGATATCACCGCAGCTTCCAAAATTAAAAAAGATAATTTCTCAAGCAAATAAGTGATTTTATCTCAGAGGTCCCACCCAATCTGAGTGAAGCTCATTTTTTGAACCCTCTTAATCTCAAAATTGTCTCTTTCCCACAACCCACTGCACCCATGGACAGGTCACCAGGACCATCTGAAACAAGTAACTCTTTGGTATCAAGTTGGCAGGATGCCTAGTGTTTAGATGAGCTGCCTCAGGTCTGCAGGAGCCGATAATTCTTGTCTTGCTCTGGGGGGTACTTCCAGAAAAGCCAGAGGCGGATAAAGCTGGTAAGGATTCCTGGAAGGTTGGGGACCTGCAATAAAAGGGCTGCTATAAGACAGGTGTGGTAGTTCATACCTGTAATGTCAGCACTTGGGGGAGCTGAGGCAGGAGGATCACTGCAGATTGGAGTGCCAGCCAGTACTACAGAGTGATTTCAAGGCTAACCTGAACTATATAGGGAGACCCCATCTGGAAAAAAGAAAAAGAACATAGGCCTCTAATCCCAGCACTCAGGAAGCTGAGGCACTTGGGAAGCTGAGGCAGGAGGATTGCCATGAGGTCAAGGCCAGCTTGGGCTACATAGTTCAAAGCTAGCCTGAAATACATAGACCCTGTCTCAAAAAAAAAAGAGGAAAAGGGGAAAAAAAGGGCTACCATCACAGGAACCAATTTTCTACTTCGCAAACTTACCACGCCATCTATATTCTGCTTACCATGATGTACAGATCTCTGAGTCGGAACCCATAGAGAGACCAGGAGGCAGAGGTGAGGAGGGTGGCGATGGTGAGTGAGAAGGAGAGACGGTGGGTGGATTTAGTTTGAATGACCTTGGCCTGTGAGAAAGGATGAAAGACACTGGACCCGGCACACAAGAAAGTTCCCAGGTTGCCTAAGAATTTTCTTAAGTAAAGGGTCGGACACCCTCCTTGGCCTGTTATTGAACCTTTCTGCTTTCCACTGCCTGGTCTCCTACCAGGATCCAGATCTTCCTTTCTTAGAGAGTGTAAGCCACATTCCCTAGCCACAGGAGCCTGGTCCAAAACTCCCAGCCCCCAGTCACCCCACTCACCAAGTCAGCCAGTGGTGAGAGATACATGCTGATGGTGAAGACACTGCAGAAAAGGCCGAGCTGCTGAAGCCGGGCCTCCTCATCGGGCATCAGGAGCCAAAAGTAGCCATAACCCATGAGAAGGACACCCAGCAGGGTTGCAGTCTGTAGGAGCACAAGGCGCTGCAGGGGAGAGAGGGCTCTTCTATGCGTGCCTGGAGCAGTGACCTCCATGCTGGAATTAATTCATCCTGCCCTCCGCCATACTCTCCACTGGGGAGGCTAGCCTTTGTGGCAGCTTCTAGTATTGCAATTGTCACAGTCTTTTCCCCCAGTGACTTAATGGAATAGTCCTATCACACAGCAGGGAAAGAGAAAGGTATCCTGGGAAAAGGAAAGGTATCTTTTTCCCTCCCTGTGGACTTGGCATACACAGTAGGAGTCTAATAAATAAATGCTGTGGAAAGAGCAGGGAAGCAGAGCTAATCACCCCATCCTCAGCCAGTGGCCCTGAAGGAACTCTAGCAACAAAAGCCCTTTCTCTTTGGCATGCTGGGGGGAAGCTTAGGGCAGCACAGGCATCACTAGGCCAGGTGGTGCCACCAGCTTGCTAGAATGGAGAGCAATGTGTGAGTCTTGGAGGGTTTCAAGGAGGAAGGGAAATTGCAAGGCTGGAGGGCCTTCTAGGAAAAGGTGACAGTGCCAGCTTGTTAATTGTTCTAGGAAGTAATGTTTGCCCTGCCAGCAAGGCAGGGCGTGCAGCAGAGGTGGGTCCAAGGGAGGGCCTCTACCTTCTGCGGGCAGTAGCGAAGATAGGCCAGGATATACAGGGTCTGAAGCACAGCACCTATGGCGTTGACGATGATGAGGGTCCCATCTCCCTTCAAGACCCCATAACTCAGCCAGCCCAGGTTGCTGCAGGGAGGAGGGGTCCAATTGCGATGCAGGGCTGAACGTGGCAGAGGGACCCCAGGGGTCTCTGCCGCCTTCCTCCAGTTCCTCCCCCCCCCCAGGCAGCCTTTCCCGCCGCAGCCATCGTCCCTCTCACTTGACATCCGTGGTGAGAAAGGGCAGGAACTGGACGTTATCCACGCTCCGGGTCCTCTGCATGTGCCTGAGGTCCGAGCTGTAATGGGGCCCCAAAGGGAGGGGTGGCGGGTGAGTGGGAGACCCCCGATGCTTGTCATCCTCCCCGCACGACCGCAGACCCACCCCTCTGGTCCCCTGCCTTCTCCCTCAGGCATCCCAATCCCTTCGACCCGCTTCCACTTTTGACTGCGGATTCCGGATTCTGCCTGGGGGCATGGCCACAGCTCTGTCCATTCGCTCCCCTTTCCTGACTTCCTGGTTGGGCTGCGCTCTCACAGGCCGGTGGAGAACATGCCAAGGGTGAAGACCACGCAAGCTCCGGAAAGGAGCGAGTCGGCCACGCTGCCAGTCTCCATCCTGCCCCAATCGGATCTCGAGCGCGGGACAGTTCAGCCCAGGAGCCAGCAACTTTAAAACCCAGCCAGGCGTGCGCCCGGCCCCGCCCCCGTGCCATCCCCCATCCCCCCGGAAACCCGCCCTCTCCTAGAACGCTGCGCCGGAACTCAGGCTCCGCCCCTTCTGGCGCTAGTCCCGCTGGTCCACCGCAGGCCCGGGTCCTTTCCAGAGGGGTGGTTCTCCAGGTCCGGTTCCTGGGGCTCAGTGTATGTGTGCTCCATAGTTCCACCCCCTAATTCTGCGTACCCCTTGGATCATTTAGACCCCAGCCTCAACTTATGTGTATCCAATAGGCCCACGTGGCGGGACTCAAAAGCTGGACTTCCCGGACTTCATGCCTCCTGTCCAGAGCTCCAAATCAGGACCTCAATGGTGGAGAGCTTGGGAAGATTTTCCTAGGGTTCACTGAAGCCTCTTCCCAGTCTCTAAATAACTGGTCTTGCCAGGAATTATGGCCTTCCTTCGCCAGAGGCCTCCTTCAGCCACACGGCCAACTTTACATGATCTGCCCAGTGCACTGGTTCCTGCCACTGACCCCATGGTCCAACCTGTTTGCTGCCAGGAATCCTTCCTCCCAGCCTCCCACATCTCCGCTGTGGGGCTATGGGGCGGGGCACACGCTTCAGCAGACATCTAGCTTGCTTGAGTCACCCAGACAGCATGAGTACCTCAACAGTATGCCAAGCCCAGTGCTGAGGGGGTGGGAGTGGGGCAGAGGTTGGACAGGAAGAACTTCCATAGTGGTGTGTGGAGAGATGCTGTAGGGAGCACTGCAGTCCTGCACAACCCTCAGAGAGGAAATACCCCAACCTTCTGGCCTGTACTTCTTGGAGAAAGAAATTCACACCCAGTTGCTTCTGATGCAGCAGAGCCTAGTACACAGCAGGGACTCTATGCTCATTTAAAAACATGTCCAGCAGGGTCCTGAGTTCGATCCCCAGTACCGCAAATAAATAAATAAATAAATAATAAAAAAATAAAGACATGTCCAAAAAAACAAACACATTGCTTTATTTTGAGACAAAGAACATTGTATAAAAAAACAAATAACCTCTAGTTGTAGAAATCAGCAGACACTGCAAGTTTATAAACAGACACTGTACACGAGGGCCCTGCCCTTTAGGCGATGCTTTAGGCAGACTGTACACAGGGCACTGCCCTTACAGCTCTACTCTAAGAACAGGTTGGCACAGCCTCCCTGCTGGCACAGCTCTTTGGAGTGCTGCCTCAGGATGGGGAGACAGGATGCAGTGCCTGGCAGCTCCTCAGATTTTGTAAGCCTTGCTGTCAGATGCTGGGTCAGCCCAAGCACGCTCCCTCTCCTGTATCTGGCTCCTGTGCAGGAAACTGTCCCTTCTTTCCTTCTGTCAGTTCATCTGGGCACACTGGCTTTCTCTGGGAGAGGCATCTTGTCCCACCTAGTACCAGGCTCGGTGTCCATCTGCATGGCCTCAGGCCCTTTCCAGCTTGGCCCCCACTGTGCCCACTCAAGGGCCATGTCTGCATAGTCTTTGGTTAAAAGGCAGGAATAGTGGGGAAAGGACTGTCCCCACTTCTCACTCCATCCCATTAAAGTGCAGGCGGGTATGGCACTGACAGGATGGTGGAAACCCTTAACACTGACCCATTCTGAGGCTGACAGGTAGCAGCTTGTGCTGCAGTGGGAGTGGTTCCCAGGGTTGGAGCTTTGGGGCCCACCCCAGGCCAAGCGACAGGTGCCTGTCCCTAGCCTCAGCCCAGTTCCATTTCTTAAAGTGGCAGACACCTTCACTGAGTCTGCAGCAGCAGTAATGGCAGGAGCAGCACAACCCACGCAAGTGGGAAGAGGCGGGGGGCAGCACTATGACCGATGCTGTGTAGAACCTGCACTTCCGGGTCATCTGCAAGGTGAAAGAACAAGGACCCCCAGGATAAGTGGCCCTGCTGTTTCCACTGGGCTTCAGCCCAGTAGGGTTTCCCAGCCCCTGACTGGAAAAGGAACCACTTCCTGTACCCTGTCTCCTCATACAGATCCCTTCCTGTACCCCAGACCCAACTGGTCCCAGCTACCTACCTGACTGAAGTCTCTTCTCTTGTGGATTGGCATGGGCCTGTGGGCTGTGAGCTGAAAGAGTAAGAGTGGAGCTGATGAGGGATTTTACCAGGGAGGCAGAGGGTGTGAGTGCTGGGTGGGCCGGGCAGTGGGGCTTCTCTACCCTCCTAGATCACTAGAGCCAGCCTAGTAGAGATGGAGGGGAGGCCCCCAGGGCTTGACACTCACTGATCTTGCCATCGACGGTCACCTTCAACTTCAGGCAGTAGTTCTCTTGATGGGAGATGGGTTTGGCTGCAAGACAAACCCACAGGGAACTTAGCCAAGAACGTTTGTTGGGAATAGCTATAAGCCCAAATTTCTCGGCTTCCTAGTCACTTCTCTTCCCTCTAATCTTGATTCTTATCCACTTCCTGCCCAATGTCCCAGTCTCTGGAACAATCCTGAGTTTGGCAGTGGTGGTGAAAAAAGACAGAACCGTTCTGTCCTTGACACCCGCAAGCATGGAGTCTGGTGAGGCATTCACAACATGCTCCCCTTTACCCGGGCCATCTTATACCACTGCTACCTAGGGTTCACCCACACAGTGAGCCCTGGCTCTCTTCTACATAAAGCTGACCTTGGAACTTAAAATCCACCAGTATTTTCCACTGCCCTCAAGATGAAGCCTGAACTACTTTGCAGTATTTGGGCCTCCCTGATACATCTTGTCTGCTTTCCAAGCTCATCTCTGCCCACTTCCCGTGTGTGTCCCACTCCTGGAGTTCCCTTTGTACACGTACCCTCACACCTGGCCAGCTTTTCCTCTTGTCCTACGCTCGGGGGTCATTTCCTTGCTCAGCTCCTTCTGTGCCTCCTAAACTGGCAAGTGCATAGGCCGTTTTTTCCAAAGCTCCTGTGCTCATGTCTACATATCACCATGTTCTATGGTCTGTGGCACAGCTTCCTTGAGGACAGGGGCTCTGGAGTATTTTATTTAGCTCTGCCCCTTCCGCCAAGCAGAACACCCAGTACAGTAGAAACTCATTCCACCTTTGTGATGTGAATGAATGAAAATAGAATTCAGGCTCAGAAGGGGCCCTGTGCTACCCAACTCCCTGTTAAGCAGGTACCCGGGCTCAGGCACCATGCAGTCCTGCTGCTGGTGCACAGCCCTGCTGTGCCTGCCTCCCCTGCACTCACAGATGTAGTAGTAGCTGTGTCCTTCCTTGAATTCCTTGCCCAGGGTGAAAGGTGTGAAGCGCTGGAACTTCTCAGACAGCTTCTCCGGGCCATGCTTGGCGCTGGGCTGATTGCACCGCCAGCGGACCTGGTCTTTGGATTGGGGCTGGCACACTGCATACTCCTCATACTCCACCAGGTACAGTGTATATCGCTCCATGGCAGTGTCTGCCACCGAGTCATCCTCGTAATGGGGACAGATAATGTCCAGGTAGTCATTCAATCGCACATGTACCGTGTAGTCCTCATCCCGGAACCTGGGCGTGCACAGAAAGGGAGGAAGCAGGTGGTCATTCAGAAGCCGGGCCAGCACCTTGAGGCTCCAGCTGTTTACATGACCCCTCCCCTTTCACACTGGAGCCTCCAAAGACTCCTAAAATCTCATCTCCCAATATTTACCAATCTTTTTTTTTTTTTTTGGCGGTACTGGGGATCGAACTCAGGACCCTGTGCTTGCTAGGCAGGCGCTTACTCCACTGAGCTATATCCCCAGCCCTATTTACCAATCTTAATCTCCCTGGGATTGAACCCAGGGGTGCTCTACCACTGAGCTACAGCACCAGTCCATTTATTTATCTATTTGTTACTTTAAGACGGGGGAGGGTTAGTCAGCATGGTGGTGCATGCCTGTAATCCCAGCACTCAGGAGGTTGAGGCAGCAGGGTCGCTGTGAGTTTGAGGCCAGCCTGGACTACACAGTGAGACGTTTTGTCTCAAAAAAAACTCCACATTAATTTATACAACAGGGAGGGTCTCACTAAGTTGCTGAGGCAACTTGTGATTCTCCTGCCTTAGCCTCCCAAAGTACTGGGGTGACAGGCATGTGCCTGGCTGATCTGACCTCGTCATACCTCTCATCTCCAAACCTCTCCCCTGTAACCATTATCTCCTTTCCAGCCTCCAAAAAGCATCCACTCAAAATCTCAGATGCCAACACGTTTCCTATAAGCCCTCACGTATTTACCCAAAGATAGGCTTGTAAATGTTTTTATTTTTTTTTTTTGTAATTTTTTTGTTGTTGTAAATGTTTTTAGAGCTCACTCAGGATGGCCTTCAATTCACTGCGGTCCTCCTGCCTCAGCCTCCGCAGCACTGAGATTACAGGTGTGCACCACCATGCCCTAAGGCATTTCTACTGTCAAATCCAAGCCGCCTTCTCTCCACCACATCTGTGTCTTCGCTCTTCTAACTCCTCTCTTTCCCCTGGCCCCGAGTCACTTCCACGTTTTCCAGCTCCACTTTTTCCTCCAAACTGCTCTCTAGGTCACACCGAGGCCCACAAATACCCTGAGTCCTTTCAAGTTAAATCGTTCCCACCAGTTCACACCAGTCTGCCTTTGTTGCTACTCATATTTATGCCCTGGTCTCCCCGTCCTCTTCTCTCAAGAGCCCCCACATACCCCTCTTTACTGCCAAAGCCACACCCCACCTCCCCATGCAATGCTGGAGTTCTCCACCCTGACGCTTCTACCTCCCTCCCCTCCTCCCCAGGTGGAGCCAGATCCCCTCCTCCAGCCCCTCCCCCAACACACAGGCTCCGGCTCGCCCACCCACCAGCCCCTCCCCCAGCTGCAGACACCCGGCTCCGGCCTGCAGGGTAAGTGGTGTTTGTAGGGGAAAGTGGCCCCACCACCGCCACTTTCAAGCTGGTCAGCTTCCCTGCATTCCCCCAAGGACTGCCAGGGAGAGACTCAGCAGACCTGGCTGCCAATTTGCTTCAAACCCAAACCTTGGGCATGGGTGGTGGGGGAGGGGAAGAATAAGGCCAAGAGACCTCTGAAATGGGCACCCGCTGCCCAGCTGGCTGAGCCCTGCAGCACCTTGCTGCAGGGATCCGGCGGAGCTTACCAGGGCCCCTCCCCCACCCCGGGGAAAGACAGGAGCAGAGGGAGGCTTTTAAAATTCCTCTCTGGAGAGATAAACATAGAAGCCATTTCGAAACAGGTATTTCAGCTCTGGGCCTGGCGTCTTTCCCCCATTCCCGTGACGGGCACTGACTCATTTCTCATCCACCTCTGTTCCCCGCCCCGGCCAGCACTAAGAACTTGTGAGAATCTACCTCCTATAATGTAGGCAGCCCCCAGGACCCCGGCCAGCTGGCCCTGGGCTCCGGCTTCGAGGCAAAGGGTGCCAGGAGGTCTGAAGGCACAGGCACCTGTCCCTCCAACACCAAGAGAGCCAAGGCCCAGCTCCCAGTGGCACTTCCCTGGTCCTCACACTGCCCCTGCCTAAGGCCTGGAGATCCCAGGGCTGATGCCCACTGGCCCGAGTCACCTATGCCATCCTCAATGCTGCCCAGTTCATTGCCGCCTCATCTTTGCCCCCAAGCAGGGCCTGGCTTGGCTGCCCATGGACTCCACTCTACACTAGTCCTGGGTATGGGGGTAAAAGGGTGTGCGTGTGTGTGTAACTGAAGGGGCACCCATCACTCCCACCCCACACCCGCTCCTTCACTCAGCCCTCCTTTGACTCCTGCCCTCCCTGTGGGAAAGGGGCCGCCTAGGCGTCAGGGAAGGCGGGGAGGGGGCAAGGAAGAGGCTCCTTCCTGAAAGAGAGGAAACCTGGGAGCTTGGGAACGGAAAAGGCCAGAGTTCCCCCCCTGGACTCATGGCTTCCTGTCCCCTCCTCCTCCTTCAGCCAACACCTGGCATGGGCATAAACAGGGACTTTGCTCTCTCTCTCCCACTACTAGGTCGGGATTGGGTCAAGGAGGCAGGGTAGGCAACAAGAAGTGGGGACCAGGGGCTGGCTGGGCAGCCGTGACAGCCGTGGCCAGGAGGGCAGTACCCGCTGGGGTTGGCAGCTGCTTTTCCCCTCCTCCCAGCAAGCCCCAGACAACCCCTCCCCACCAGGCAATGTGTAGAGTCAGAGGAAGCTGGCAAAGCTGTTTCTCAGGGGGAGTGGGAGGCAGGCACGCTAAGGCTGAGGGCAACTGAGTGCTGCTTTTGGACCCTCAGTTATTCGGCTCTCCGCTCCCTGCTCCACCCTAACACCCCCCCAGTTTTCCCGCAAATATTGTTCCCATAACTTTACAAAACTCAAGGGCAAGAACAAAGGGCCCAACAAGACAGAGCTTCTTCCTCTAGTACCCTTTACCTCACAACCCTAAATCTGCCCCGGAGAAATTAACTCCTGCCTGCCCAGGCACCTTTGTAACTCTTTAACCCCTACCATTCTTTCAGAAGCTTTTTCCTGACCTTCTTCCCACCGTCCCTCCTGCTCTTCATTCTTTCTACCTGGACCTCGGAAACAGGTGATTCCTTTAACCTACTCATGCACACAGCCTGTGCCTCACTTAGGACACCCAAAAGACACCTCACTCGGCCTCTTCAGGGGCATCTTAAATACAGAATGAATACCTAACACCTAATACCCAATGGTCTGGGCCTCCTGAGGGTTTTTCCAGGGTTACACTGAGCACTGCTCACTCTTGATTATCACATCAGGGAGTGTCAATCTGAGCAGATCCCAAATGGCACTGCAGGAGGGGTCGGAGGTCTTGTGGCTCCGGACCTACGACAGAGCCCTGCAAGGTGGATACTCAGGCAGGAAAGCTCGGCGTGGGTCCTTCACTGCAGAGCGATAAGGGTGACAGAGGGCAGGAAGGGAAGGGCAGAAACAGTGCCCGTGCAAGCAAACACAGGCAGGTTCTTGCCCGGGGTGGGGTGCTCAGTTTCGGGGAGGTAAAGCTATAGAATCCCTCCCGTCCGCCCCGGTCACCTTCCCTAGACTCAGGTCTGGGGCTGGCAGGGACAGTTACCCTGAAGAAGGGCAGTGCCAGCCAGGCGCCCAGGCTGCCAGCGGGAGACTCAGGGCTTACTTGGGATTTGAACTGTTCCAGAAGACGGTGTGGCGGTCGGCAGCGGCCAGACTGCAGCACAGACCCAAGAGAGGGGCCCAGAGAAACTCCATAGCGCGAGGCCAAGCCGGGCCGTACGGGGACCGGAGCTCCTCGGGGCCAGGTTCCCGCCTGCTCTCCGCGCCGCCAAGTCAGCCCCGCGCGCACGGTTCTGGCCCCTGCGTCTGGCGACTCCGCCTTTTGGGCCGGCACCGCCCGACACCGCGCCCCGCCCCCTCCCCGCCCCGCCCGGCGCGCGGCTGCCGGGGGGCTGGGGGCTGGGGGCTGGGGGATAGTGGCTGGTGGCTGGGGACTGGAAAGGGAGAGGAGAGGAGGAGGAGGGGAGGAAATGGGGTGCGCTGCTCTGCGCCGCAGGTCTCCACGGTGCCCTGCGTTCGCTCCCTGGGGGAGCTGCGTGAAGCCCAATGGGTTTTGTGGGCCTCGGTGTTGCCGAGCGCTGCAGAGGGGACGAACTCGCAAGTGTAGGCCCGCGAACGCGCGAGCGCAGGACCCAGCTTTGCAGCTTGGCACAGATCTCGCTGGGCACTGGGTTTGGGGTAGACTCGCACCTTTCCTGGGCCTCGCACCCGCGGGCTCGGGCGCCCGCGTTTCCACATTCTCCTCCCACCCCACCCCACCCCCACCGCGTTCCCGGAGTCTGCTCTCGCCGGCCCCTCCCCACACACGCGGCTGTTTGTTTTTGTTGGGTTTGTCAATGTTGTCTTTGTTCAAGAGATTGTGTCATCGCCTAGATGCCGGGAATAAAGTGCGACGCTGTGTGAGATCAAGTGTGTAACGTGTGCAGCCAGGGCGAAGGGCGCCTGTGGCCATTAGTGCCCATGCACCAGATGCACACGCGAGAATCTTGGCCCGCGAGGGGGTCGGTCTTTCTGGATGCTCAAAGGGCACTAACGACCTGTGTGTGCCTTCGCACAATGAGTTCTTAAATATGGACCTTGAATCTGACATGAAGGGTGACAAACTGTAACCAACACATGTGCATCTGGCGTGTGTAAACACGTGTGATGGTGCGAGTGTGAACGTTCTCGTACTATCACAGCCGCGTGAGCGAAGCGTGTGAAACTCTTTGACATATGCATGCTAGTGTTTGTGAGCAGTGTGTGAAGGAGAGGGGAGACGTGTTGGGGCGTGTAGTGAGGGCAGTGTGTTCGTGGGGCGTCCGGGCTGAGGTGGGACTTCAGGCCAGCTGGCCCCGGGACGCCCTGGAGCACCGGCTCCGTCCCTTCCCCACGCCGTGTAAACAAACGCGCTGGAATTTGCCTCCCGGGGCCCCTGGCGCAGCCAGACTTTGTGGCCTGCTCGCGCAGCGCAGGCAGGTGTTTGACGGACCTCGTGTGCTGGCCAGAGCTGTGTCTGTGCGTGCCTCGCACGGCTCTGTGCACTTGGGGTGATGGTGTGTGTGCACCCCCGGGGCTGTGCGCGCTCCGGGTGGTGGTGTGTGTGTCTCTGGCCGTCTCTGGCCCAGCTGCTTCTGCTCCTAGGCTGTTTCATCCTGCTTATTTACTGCCAGCCATGGCGACAGCCCCTGTAATTATGCTGGGTCCGGACGCTGCGGCGAGTCCGGCGCTGACCCCGCGGGGGAGGAGCCCACGGGGCACAGGGGCTCCAACCTCCTGCCACTCTGGCCGAGGCAGCAGCCACAGGAGGCCAGGCCGCCACGCTGAACATAAATATTTACGGAGCGCCAGCACGGCCGAGGCCCGTGACCCTGCGGTGGGTCAGGGTCCGGCCCTACGCACCGCCCTGCGCGCACTTTCCCCGGGGCGACGTGCTCGGGCTCCAGTTTCTCTGTGGCGCGCCGCCCCGCCAGCCGGGCTGAAGTCCACACAATGACCAAGCTGCGGCGCACCTCACGCGCTGTTTGCTCACCTGGGAAGACACCTGGGTGCCCCGTGAGAGCACCGCTTTCAGCTCGTGTGTTCCACAGACTTGAAGGCCCTGAGGGCAGGGGTTTTGCTTTGTTCCTTGTGGTATTGCTAGTGCCCTATACTGTACCTAGCACATGTAGTAGATACTCAATACGTCAATGTTTGTTGAGTGAGTGAGGTCACTCACTATTCCGTGAAGGCATTAACTTCTCCCAGCTGCTCCGAGAAGGAACTGGCAGAGGGGGAAAGCAGGCCATAGTAGTGCTCTCCTGTATTCCCAGCACTTTGGGAAGGTGGAACAGGAGGTGTGAAAATTCAAGCCCAGTTCAAGTAATTTAGCGATTTAGCGAGACACTAAAAAACAGGACCGGGGCTGTAGCTCAGGGCGAAGGTCCTAGGTTCAAACCCCTGTGCTGAAAGGAAGGTGGAAAAAAACACTGGGCCAGGGCGGGTTCGAACTTGCTGGGCCCACGCTGGCGGGGCCACATCCGCCGGCACCCAGAAGAGGGGTGAGGGGATCCTCCTCCACCTGGCCACAGAGCCCTCTGGCCTGGGCTTGGTGCTGTTCCTGGCATTCTCACCCCGCTTGTTTGTGCATTTGGGAAGGCTCCCAGACGCCGGATAGTGTGCAAAGATTTTTTTTTCTTTTGTCACAGCGGGGATTGAACGTGGGGCCTCAACATCCAGTATGCAAATTCTCTACTACTTAGCTACTTCCGCAGCCCGGAGATGGGCATCGCTATGGGCACCTGGAGGGAGGCTAAGCTACATAGAGTCAGTCCTCGGGAGAGACAGCGATCGATGGGGACTGAGGGTCGGGAACGTGCTTTCCTGGACTCGGGTAGCAGCGGGGGCACTAGCAGCAGGCTCGGCCGCAGAGTGGCGGAGTGGCCACGCTGCACACCCTCCCAGAGCCGCCGCGCCTCCTGGTGGCCCACGCGGAGAGTCGCAGGCACTGTGCCTTCTAGACAGTCGACAGCAGGGATTTCCTTCCGTGAGCCAGGACCGCCCTGGGCCTCTCGGCGCTCCTGCCTGCCCAGGCGGGTCTCGTCTCATCCTCGCTTTGGGCCACCTCTCACCGCACGTTGTGTGCTTGCGCAGGCTTTCAGCGCCGCCAACCCCCAGGCACACACCTGTGTTCAGAGCCGACAGAGTCTGAGGTGTCTGTCTGCCAGGCTCTGTCTGGGAAATTCCCTGTGAGTCCCTGCTGGGGATTCCTAAGGGGCAAGAAGAGCCCTCTGGGCGCCCTGGGGAGCCCTGCGCCGAAGGGAGGGGGTGCCATCTGCGCGGCAGTGTCCACCCGCAGGCAGCTGCCTTTCCAGTCTGGAGCTGGCCTAGCTGTTTCTTGCTGGCCCCGTCGCGGCCTGCCGGTGACCTGTGTCTACACCAGCTTAGCCCTGAGGGCATCTCTGCCAGCCTGGTGAGGCTGCAGCGGAGGGGCGGGGCCTGAGCCTGGAGCCGCTTCTGTCCTGTTTCTTCAAGATCATTTTGAAGAATAAAAGTACATGTTTCTCACTCCATTAGTAATATGTGTGCTTTTTTCAAAAGTTGGGAAATGGAGGAGGACATGGGAGAGCCAGGGAAACACCACCTCCTCTTCACATGGCACTGGGGATTGGACCCAGGGCCTTCACACTGAGCTACATCCCCAAACCATGTTTTTTTTAACACACTGAACTTGAATTCTCCTCCCTCAGCCTCCTAGAGTGCTGAGATTACAAGTATGTGTCACCATTCCCTTCTCCCAAATCATTTTTAATTTGTTTTTGTTTTTGAGAGAGGGTCTTCCTTGTAATTCAGACTGGCCTTCAACTCACTGTGTAGTTCAGGGTAGGATTACAGATAAGCATCACCACACCTGGCCGTTTAACTTTATGGTAGAAGACATTTTCCACACTGCAAAACAAACAAGCAAACATAACCCACGTATATACATGTTTGGTGGTAGGGATTAAACCCAGGGACTTGCACAAGCCACGCAAGTGCTGCACCACTGAGCTATAGTCTCAGCCAGTGTGGGCTTATGCATAGTGTTTCATTGAGGGAGTTAGGGTTTGCCTGTGTAATGAAGTAGGATAGAAATAAATACATGCACAAAAAGAAATAGATGCATTCACAAGCTGGCCATAGTGGCACATGCCTGTAACCCCAGCACTTGGGAGGCTGAGGCAGGAGGATCCCTATGAGTGAGTTCCAGGCCAACTTAGACTATAAAGTGAGACCCTATTTCCCAAAACTTGGACATAGCAATTACCCCTGCAAATTGGGCACCACCTCTTTCAGGGCATAGTATTAAATTTTATTTACAAAAAAAAAAAAATCAAACTATGAGCAAAAGCCACATTCACACATAAACACTCCTCAGTTGCTGAGCAATTTGGGTCACGGGTTCTTGAGGTTTAGAAATGACTGTGCTTTTATCAGTAGATACAGTGAAGCATCTACTCTGAATTGAGTGAACTCTGGACCATGGCAGAGGGAATGCTGGAAGGTAATGGGCTACTGCCCTGGTTTCATTGAGCACACAGTAAGGCATGTGTTTTTCTGGGTAGGAGACAGTTTCACAGATGTGTAGAAAAGCTTTTGATATTGCCAAGCCAAAGCCAGAATTTTTTTTGAGGTGCTGGGGAGCCTTCACACCAAGTTATATCCTAACCCTTTAAAAATGATTTTTATTTTGAGATAGGGTCTTATTCAGTCACTAAATTGCCCAGGCTAGACTCAAATTTGAATTCCTCCTGCCTCAGCCTCTCAGAGTGCTGGAATTACAGTCATGGGTCACCACACTTGGTTCAATGCTACTAGTCTTTTGACCATTAATCTAGTTAACTTATTGAGGATCAGGGTGAACAGAGTCTAATGGATCTGTCCCACCAGGAGGAGCCCAGAGTCAGGGAGTAGGTGCAATCATACGCCTGAGACGATTCAAGGACGAGGAGAAGGCAGGACTGTGGGGAGAGGCAGAAGCCAGGGAGATAGCACTGAATTCTGCACAGAAATCACCAAGGTGCTTTATGTTGCTACCTCTTCCACCAAACATTTACTAGTCAGTTAGTAAATTTACAACTTTTTTTGAGGCGAGGTCTTGCTTTGTAGCTCAGGGTAGCTTTGAACTGACTTTGTAATATAGGCTAGCCTCAAATTCATGCCAATCCTCCTGCCTCAGCCTCCCACGTACTTGGACTACAGGCATATGCCACCATGCCTACCTAAACTTACAAACTTAAAATTTACTAATGCACTCACAGTATAGTGTCCAACATTGTACCAGGAGGCACTGGGAATGTGAAATAAAATACATCCCTGCCCTAAATGATTCTAAGTCTCCTAGTAATTATATTATATAAAATTAGAATATTAGATAAGAATTATAATAAAAGCTAGGTGCAGTGGCCCATGCTGTAATCCCAGCACTCTGGGAGGCTGAAGTGGGAAGACTGCATGTTCAGGCCCCATCTGGGCAATGTACCAACTTAGCAAGACCCTATCTCAAAATTACAAATGAAAAGACATCCTTGGAGATATTGCCAAGACCCCAGGTTCAATCTCCAGTACCAGAAAAAAAATTAATTTTTTTTTTTTTTTTTGGTAGTGCTAGGGATTGAACACAGGACCTTGCGCTTGCCAGGCAGGTGCTTATTCCACTGAGCTATAACCCCAGCCCCAGAAAAAAAAATTATAATACAGGTATAGTTGATGTCATGAACTGCAGGTTCATGGGGGAAGGAATACTTGTTTGGGCTGAGAGAGCTTTACAGAGATGCGAGTATTTGAAATGGTGCTATGCTTTATACCTAGATGTCCTCCAAGAGCCTCATGGGAACTTTGGAAAAGTGACCAGGTTGTAAGGACATTAGAGCTGACTTGCTGTGAGGCAGTGGTGCTGGATCTGAGGAGAAAGTGCCACCAGGAAGCTCTATCTCCTCCCCAGCTCCTCCTCTGACTTTTCGGTTTCCTGACACCATGCCCTGAGCCCCTTCTCCTCTGCCAGATCCCTGTGCCAAATGTCCTGCCTTAGAGCCAGCATAGGCTGAAATGTGGGCCACAGTGTCAGGTACTGGATCTCAGTAACAAGAAAGTAAGACCAATGGGTTTTGGAGGATGAGCAGGCCTTCACCATTCAGGAGTGCAGGAACAGAGAACACAGGCAGAGGTGTGCGGGTTTGTGCAGTAAACACGGGTGTAGCAGACATTATAAACTATCTCTGCGGGCGTGGCCAGAGATGAGAAGGAGCGGTGTGGGGGCTGACATAGTTGGCCTGTGATCCCAGCTAGTGGAGAGGCTGAGGAAGGAGGAGTGCAGCTTCAAGGTCAGCCTGGGCCATTTAGTGAGAACTTGACTCAAAATTTAGCAAAGTGAAATAGGAAAATGGCTGGAGATGTGGTGCAGTGGCAGAGTGCTTGCCTAGCACGTCCATCCCAGGCCTAGGGTTCAATCTCCAGTACCAAAACCAAACCCAAACAAAACAAATGCAAACAAACAGCAACAGCAACAACAAGTGGTAGTCCCAGGCTCCTTCCTGTGGCACCACTGGTTAGAGAATGTGGGTGGGAAAGGGAGCCCCACCCAGAGGTAGGAGCTGGTAGGGCCTGAGTGGCCGAAGTTCCTGTGGGAACAACAGGGGCATAAACTGAGAGGGGTGAGGGGCAGAGGACAGAGTCTGCCAAAGCTGAGTCATGGATATGAGGCAGGGAGGAGAGGGCAGAAGTGGGGCTTCTAGATAGAAAATCGAGCTGAGGAACAGGCAAGGATAAATGAAGCCTTGGGTTTGAAACATTGTAAAATCCAGGAATGATGTTAGGGGCAAATAACAAAATTCTCAGCTCAGGGCAGTGGTACACATCTGCAATGCCAGCATTCTGGGAGGCTGAGACAGGAGGATTGCAAGCTGGAGTCCAGCTTGGGCAATTTAAAGACTTAGCAAAACCCTGTCTGAAATTTAAAAAGGGCTGAAGATATAACTCAATTACTCTGTGTGAAGGCCCTGGGTACAATCTAGTACCAAAAAAAAACCCCAAACCAGACCCAAACAATTAAATAATACTTTCTGCCTCTCTTATCTGCTGTCTTCATGACCCTGGTTACAAGGTGGCTATCTGATCAGAGTCACCTTCAGGCTGCAGGTGCCACAGGAAGAAGAGATGGGAGAGAAAGCTCTCCTTGTCTGATAAGAAAATCTTGGCTAGGCGTGTGTGGAGCATGTGCTTAGCTTGTGCAAGGCCCTGGGGTTCACCACTGGCACCAAAATTAAAAACAGGAAAATCTTACCTAGCAGCTTTCTAGCCAGTTTACCCTCGAGGGTCAGACCTGACTCAAGTGACCATGTGTCTGTTGTGCACCATTGTATGGGCAAGGGTCAAGCAGATGCTCTGATTGGGGGTGGAAGGAGTCTATCTTCCCCATCAGCACTCTGCTCTGACACCAGAGCTCCGGAGGCCTGCACAGGGGGCACACCTTTGGGGCAGTGAACTGTGTGAGTCCCAGACATGATGAGTGGCCTCTGGGACTTCTCAGAGAAGGTTGCAGGTGCAGCTGGGGATGGGGGTCTGCAGCCTGGAGGTTTGAGAAGCTCAGAGCAGTTTTCAGTTTAAGGGCTTAGGCGGAGCCTTGGTGCTCATGTTAGGGCTTCCCAGGGACTGCAGTGCTTCAGGCAGGGTACTCGGCCTGGAATCCCTTCCCTGTGATTTGGGCCACATTCCCATCTTGGGGACTTCTGCTGGGAAAGCTGGATGGGGGTGGGCAGAAGGACCTCTGCTCAGGGCAGCTGCTAAACCTCTTCTCACCTCTGGCTGTTATCTTTCAGGACAGTGCAGGGTAAGAGTGGGAGTTAGAAACTTTATTTCAGAAGCATTACTTTCTTTGGAACTGGGACCCAGGGCCTCATACATGCCAGGGAAATGCTCCGCCACTGAGCCACAGCCCTGGCCAAGCTTTATTTTTATATAACTTTTTTTTTTTTTTCAGAATTACTTGATCAGTGCAGAAAACTTAGAAAAACACAAATAAAGAGAACAAATCATGCATAGAAGCTCAGCTTCAGGAGCACGCGTAGTTCTCCATTCTTTTCCCATGGCCCTGTAATTTTTTTATGGTAAATATCTTTGGGAGGTTACATTTTAATGCCCACATTACAACCAGAGCAGAATCCCTTACATTTGTGTAACATTTTACAACGGCACAATGTTTTCAGTTGTACGTTTTATCACGTACTATTTCATCTTTATAGACTTACACACCATGGTGGGCAAAGGCAGGAGGAACCTGAGGCTTAGACAGGGCAGGTGATGGCACCCAGCGCTCACGTGGGCGCCCTCGGTGGGGTGGGGGCCTCTTTGCTCTCTTCCAGCCACATGCTGCCGCCCAGCTTTCCTGGGATAGAGGAGAGGCTTTGGCATAGAGCACTGAATTGACAGTGAGCAAATGCAGTGTCTGGAGAGAAGGGGCTTGGAGGGACACAGCTCCCTCCATAACCAAAGCCCCAAGGTAGGCAGAAGGAGGGGAGCACATAGGGTGGGAGGTCCTAGAGGAGCACGGTGGGCTGGGGTGCCGTGGTGAGACGGCTCTAAGACGCAATCCTTCATCCTGACCTGGCCTACTCCCGCAGGCAGGCCAGGTTGAGAGATGTCCAGGTGGTGATTCACCTGCCCCTGTATCAGGCATGCTGCTGGGGAGGTGATGCACGGAAATCAGATAAGTCAGCCTGTAAAGATGTGCCAAGGTGTCTGGGTGTGGGTCCAGCCGTGGAAGCTTTTGGAAGTTATTTAACCTTTCTGCACTGCCAGGTTCTTGTTTTTGTCTTGCCTGTGACATAGAAGCAAGACCACCTTCTCTAGGAAAATGTTACAGCGATCAAATGAAACAACAAGTGCCAGAGAGATCCTGATGCCAGGCCTGGGGCAGGGTTGTCCTCCTGCACTGTGTGGTACCAGGCTTTGTGGCTGACTGCAAGTGAAGGTGCTGGTGCTGGGGGCGTGAAGAATCTCAGGAACATAAACACTGGCTGTACCAGGTAGCGTGTGACAAATGTCCCAGGGACATGGCAGCCAAGAATCCTGAGATGCAGGGTAAAGGGCTTGTAGGGCTCCCTGGGTTAGAATGTGGGGTGGGGTGTCCCATGTTCAAAGGAGCCCTGCAGGCCCCCCTGCCTGGCACCAGCAGAGCTGAGGGAAGACTCTGTGGTGCCCTCTGCCCTCCTGCCTGCCCTTTCTTCCTCCCCCTGGCTTCACTGCAGTCTCCCTCATGCTTTTCCTTCTCCGTCTTGGCACCAAGTTCACTGACACTGTTCCAGGTGCTGTGGGGCCTGCAGACCCTGAGCTGAGTCTTACACAAAAGGAGAAATGGACAAGTCATGGCGCGGGCACAGAAGGCAGAGAAGTGAGACACAGCTTGGGGGGCAGGAGGGGTGCAGAGCCACCCAGAGAGGTGGGGCTAGAGCCGAGAGTAGTGGAATGTAAGTGGAATGTGATACACACCCTGGGGCAGGCACAAAGCACTCTGAGACTCCGGAGAGGGCTGGAGTCTCTGGATCCTAGAGGCAGGGAGGTCCCCAGACAGATGGGGCGCACAGCAAGACTGGGCAGAGAGGGGCTGAGGGCATTGCAAAGTGGGCTGGAGAAGGGCCCTGGGGCCATCTCGGCCAGCCTGGAAGACAAGCTGGGGGGGGTGTGGTTGGCTGAGGATGCCTGGTCTGGGATGGCCAGGAGATGGGAAGGTCTGGAGCGTGGATAATGGGGAAGGTGCCCTGGGAATAGCAACAGAACCAGCTCGAGTTTCTAGAACGTACTCTGGTTCCCAGCTCATCAAAGCACTTTGCATGCATTAACAGACTTCATCTTCCCAACCACCACGAGAAGCAGGCAGTGCTGTTACCCTCATCTTACAGATGAGCCAGCTGAACACGGAGAGGGCGATAATGTTCATGAGCTCATACCCTTAGTAAGTGACAAAACAAGGCTATGAAGTGAGGCACCAGGCCTGAGTCTCTGTCTGAACTGCAGCCCCATACTTTCCAGGTGCTCCTTGAGAGGGATGAGTGGTCTGTGGCCACCAATACAAAGGGCTGGGGAGTGGCCCAGTGCCAAGTCCCTGGTTCAACCCCTAGGGCCAGGTTAAAACAAATCATTCTAGAACTGATTTCTCCATGTGCCACAGCTTTGGTTGTGGGGGAAGATGGGGTTGTGATCAGGAGCCTTGGTGGGAAGCCATATGGTGAGAATCAAGGGTACAAAACTTGATGGCCCAGGTCTTGACTGCCAGAACCCAGCCAAGCCCATGCTTCCATCCAAGGCTCCTAATGCAAGGATGAACTCAAAAAGGTGCAGAGTTTAGAGTTCATTTCTTGGACACAGCATGGTGGCACATGTCTGTAATCCAGCACTCAGGAGGCTGAGACAGGAGAATTGCAAGTTGATTCCAGCCTGGGCCATTCTGGACAGCATACGACCCTGTCTCAAAACAAACAAAGAAACAAACCCTGAAGAATTAATTTCTCATCAGAGTCTTCTAAGGTCCGTATGCAGTTCTGGTCACATCCCCTACTTTGTTTCCTGTTAATCCCCCAAGGTAGTTTTCAGCCTTCTGTGTGTGATTACTCAATTTCCTTCCAATGAATTCTTTGTCTGCCAGAAGTGACTGGTAGTTGGGTCCTGTCACTGGCGAACCGGAGCTTGAGTCAGAAGTGGCGCGCCAGGTTCTGAAGCCTGGGAGCTGGGAGGCTGGAGATTCCATCAACAGCAAGGAAATCATAGCAGACCTGCACTTGGGGGAAGGCCCTCGAGGTTTACTGCACCAGGTTAAATTTTAAGTGTTTGGAAATTCCTGAAAAATGGGTTGAAAGTTGCAAATCAGGGCCTGGATCTGAGAATGCTACATTTTTGTTTTGTTTTTTTGAGACAGGGTCTCTCTATGTAGTTCAGGCTGGCCTCAGGAACACTACTTTGAGGTCTGGAGATGGAACATAGCACTGGGATTTGAGACCCTGGGCTTGCTCTATACTGCCTGCGGGGGCCAGGCAGGGGTAAGAAAGGAGGGGCCAGGTATATTTGACAGGCTTCTGGCTGGCATCCTATCACCTCTATTACCAGGAGGGAAGGAGCGACTCTCCCCATTGCGCCAGAGCCCCAGGAGTTCGTGTTGTCCTGTCCTGGCTACGGATTCTGTAGCCAAGCCCAGGGCTCGAGCTGCTGTACTGGCATTGGCCAGGCTCAAGACATGTGCTCAGTACTGGGCCCAAGAAAGGGCGTAATCACCCCAAACCATGTGGCCTGAGGGTACAGTGCTCCCCCCAAGAGATAGAGGGCCTGTTCTTTTTTGTGGTGCTAGGGACTGAACCGTGGATCTTGTGCATGCTAGGTGGGGGTTCTACCACCAAGCTACACCCCCGGCCCCAGAAAACGGGGCTTCAGTTCCCAGAGGGGGAATGCAGACACACAGACGAGCTTGGCGAGGTGTGAGTGAGGGGGCGTGGCACCTCAGGAAGGGTTCAAAACGAGGGAAAGAGTTCTTATGCTTGGGTGGGGAAACCTGAGGCCAGTTACAGAGGAGTTAACCTATGGAGAAAAGGCGTGGGGGAGTCTGAGGCTCCCGGGGAGGAGCAGGAGAATGTAAGAGTAAGGGCAGAGGGGCAAGAGCTCACCGTGGCAAAGGAGGAGTGGAGTTGGGAGGGGAGATGGTGAGGGAGGGCGGCTTGGGCGAGTCCTGAGTGCCGGTTCTGGGTAACCTGCTCCCTGCCTCACCCACTTCAGAGATTCCGGTCCCAGCTTCATCACTCACTAGGTGACGATGCTGGGCAGACAGATCTACCTCCAGTTCTCATATATGAGAGGAGGGTGATAATACTGCCCACCCATAAGATCATGAGGATTAAATGAGATAATGTATGTAAAGTACTTGGAAGGGCTGGTGTATCTGGCATATGCACAGACCTGGAGATTAACTGTCATTATGGTAATTATTAGGATTTTCCTTGCATAGGGCTCACAGTGATAGCAGCAAATTCCAACCCATCTGCTACCCCGGGACCTCCAGTGTTCCGCAAAATCCCCTTTAGATATCACTGATGGTCCCCCAGGGCACTTCCGGTGGGCTCATAAACACTGTCTAATTGCTAAAGGCAGCCTCTGTTCTGCCAGGTGGGTGGGTGCCGTGTGCACCTGCATGGGGCTGGCTGAGGACGGCTGTGTATGTTTCCATCTCAAAGGGCTGCAGTAGGACTTCCCATCCTTTGTGAAGATGAGGGCTTTGCCACTGAGCCACTTGGGAGCTTCTACGACCCCTCCAGCCAGCATACTCCTGTGGGGTGCTCACTGCTGGCTGCTTGGTGTTTGAGCCCAGTACTCACACAGACATCAGGCTCTCTGTGAATGCCTCGCTGCAGCCCCTCCTGGGACACAGTCCAGCCATCCCTCTGCAGAAAGCTTGAGTAAGGAAAGCAACCTCCCAGTCCTAGGCAAGGGCAGCCCAGCCCCATGAGATGGGACTGAGGATCCTGCTGGGGTCTGGCTGCTGGGTTCCAGCCCAGGATGGGGTGAGTTCTCTCTCCAACTCTGGGCTGCACTTGGTCATCAGAGGGATCAGCCTTGAGGCCCCAGTCCTCATCAAAGCCGGCCATCTGTTCCTGGCCCAAGCCTCTACCAGGCCAAACACATACCCAAGGTCCCCGCTCTCTGAGTCTTGTCTTGGTCTCTCTCACTCTGTTCTCTATCTCTATTTGAGACAAGATCTCACTAGTTTTTTTGTTTGTGAAAGGGTCTCACTTGAACTTGTGGCAATTCTCCTGCCTCAGCCTCCACAATGACTGGCTCATTCTGGTCTCTTACAGAAACCGTTTCAACAGAACTCTCTCCTCCTGACAAACCAGCCCACCAAACAACATCTCTGGGTGTCACCAGATATACCTGGATATGATTCCATGTGGCAGGGCAGTGGGTGACATCAGACCCCCAAATCCCCACCAGAAATGGTGAGTTGTAAACCAGTAAATCTATTTTTCTTTTTTTTTTTTGAGACAGAGTCTCATTATGCAGTTCAGGCTGGCCTTGAGCTCACTTTGTAGTCCAGGATGGTCTTGAACTTGTCGTGATCCTCCTGCCTCAGCCTCCTGAGTGCTGGGATTACAGGCCTGCACCACCATGCCTGGCATAAAACAGTAAATCCAACCTATAGTGACAGAAAGCGGTTCAGTGGTTGACTGAGATGAAATTGGGAATGGAGATGGTGGAGATTGTCGGCGCCCCTTCAGAGATGACAATGTCCTTTGCCTCATTTCGGTGGTGGTTACAGAGGTGTATGAGTTTGTAGAGTTATGACTGACAGATGTACGTCCTCCCCATTTACTGTGGGGGATCTGTCCCAGGGTTCCCCGAGGATGTGCGAGTCCCTCATGTCAGATGGGGTAAAATTTGCTCATCCTCCTCATCCTCCGTGTACTTCAGATCATCTCTAGATTACCTATACTACCCAGCGCAAGGTAAATGCTGTGTGAATAGATGTCAGGCTGTCTTGTTGAAGAAATAATGACGAGAAAAGAGTCTGTACATATTCAGCACAGACATGACTTTTTTCCCAAATATTTTCCATCTGCCATCGGTGGAAGCCACAGATGAGAAACCTACAGACGTGGAGGGCCAACTGTGCTGAAGATGTGTGAATATCATTGTTTGAAAAGTATGCTTCGGTGAGGGTGGTGAAATACAACAAACCAACTAGAACAAACACAGCTCACTGGAGACCCAGGTGGCCAGTGGTTGGAGGGATAGGAGGGCCTCCTGTGGACAAGGAGGTTCAGCTCGCCTCAGGCGTAGAGGGCCTTTCCTGTCCCCAGCTGCCCCGACTCTAGAAACTGTCCCATTCACAGCCAGGACGCTCTTTCTTTGAGATAGTTCCTCGCAGGCCCAGCAGAGCCTGCCAATGGCTTAATCTCAGTCTGATTGGGAAGCAAGGACAGCACCTCCTCTCGCCTGGCTACTGGGATTGCCTATAAAATAAACATGATTAAAACAGCCAGTGATCACAGAAGACACAGATGAAATGGAGAAAAAAAATCAAAATAAACAGCAACCCCATCCTCAGCCTCACACAGAAAACAGCTCCCCGAGCTGGGTGGGATATAAAGCAGGCCTGCTTGGGGTGATATTTATGTAAGGGGCTGGGTTCCTCCCTCGGGCAAGTAAAGCAAGCTGTAAAATTTGAAGGCACATTTTAAAATTGTTTAAAATCCTCCCAGTGTGTTTCCTGTCTGGCGCTGTGTTCCGGGCGGCGGTAACACATGTGCGTGTGTGGCCTGGGAGATGTGTTAACGAGGGAGGGAGAGGTGGACATGCTGTGTAGCCCCCAAGCATCGGCCAGAAAAGGGGTCTGTTGTTGGTCTGGTGTGTGTTCCTGGCGTTGGAATGCGTGTAAAGGGCCTCAGCCTCAGGAGGGTGGTTTACTGCATCTGAGAAATTAGCATCTTTTTAAAAGTTGCCATATTATAAATCATTAGCTAGGCCTTGTGGGCTAATAATGCAGGTATGTGATTTTTCCTTCTGAAGCAAGTAAGTGTGATCATATTCGACAACACATCATCATTAGAGCACAGCAGGCGCACTGGGGTCCACCAGGCAAGAGAGAGGATGGGCCGGTGCATGGTGGCCTTCTACCTTGGTAACGCTGTTCCCGCTGCCTGGGAGCTTTTGCCAGCTGTCACAGCCCGACTCATGCCGCCTGCCTGGCTCCCTACCACCTCCCCACAGTGCGAATTAATCACTCCCTCTTCTGGGCCACATGACATTTTGTCTTCTACTGTGTTTACTTTGTTCCTTCTCTTCTGAAATTCAGCTGGGTATGTGTCCACTCCCCACTGCATGTCCTTTGAAGGCAGAACTAGGTGTCTGTCAGTCAGAGCTGATGCCTTCTCTGCGGCTTCATGTGCCCAGCAGGGGGCTGGTGCTCAGTGTCAGCTGAATTAGACTGGGTTTTTTTGTTGTTTTGTTTTTAGTTTTTGTGCTGGAGATTGAACCCACGGCCTTCACTCTGAGACACCCCCTCAGTCCTTTTTGAGACAAGGTCTCCCTGAGTCACCAAATGGCCCAGGCTGGGCTTGAATTGTGATCCTCCTGCCTCAGCCTCCCAGATTATAGATATGGGCCACTTTTCCTGGTTACTTTAAGATATTTTTCTTTCTTTCTCACTTTTTTCTTTTTTTGTTTTTTTGAGACAGGGTCTTGCTATGTAGTTCAGGCTGGCCTTGAGCTCACTTTGTAGCCCAGGTTGGTCTTGAACTCACAATGATCCTCCTGCCTCAGCCTCCCAAGTGCTGGAATTACAGAGGTGCACCACTACACCTGTTTTTTTTTTTTCTTGAGACAGGGTTTTGTTGTGTAGTTCAGGCTGGCCTGAACCTACAGCACTGGTGTTATTGTGTTTTTCTTTTAAGACAAAAGATGTTAATGTATGAGTTGTCTTTTTCTAAACTAAAACCTCAGTGTTCAGGTTTAATTGTAGCGTTGGCCCTTTGCAATACATAAGTGGGTTTGGGTTTGGGCACTGGGTCTCTAAAAGGATTGCCACCCCTGATTTAGAATATAGATATAATTGTGTGAATTTAGAGCCAGTGGAATTCAAAATGTGATTTGAAAACATGGTTTTATTTGACTGTTGTTATGCCACATAAAGTCTTTCATGCTAGAAAATCTTCCAGAGACAGTGTCTGTGGGGACAAGAAGATCTGTACGGGCAAACTCGTCTTTATCATACGGTTTCCTGGCCTCTGCCTGGTGCAGGATGGGGACACTGCAGCCATGGGCATTGTTCCCTGTGGTGGCTCCCGGGCACAGGAACTGTGGAACATGAAGCCAAGCCTGGAAAGAACACTTGATTCAGATGAATAATTCAAAGGAGTCCAAAATGTCACCTCATTAAATGGAAATGTTAAGGGAGTGGCAATCTATAAGTCTAGTTATTGTGTTAGGGCTTCAAAAACAAATTACAGAGAGAGAGAGAGAGACAGAGAGAGATATCTGCAGAGCACTGGCATTCCGTAGCGAGGCTGTATGCAGGGCACCGGGCCAGGCCTGGGTGGGCGCCCGTGAAGGTGGGTGTTTATGCCCTTTCCTTTGCTTCCCTGCTGCCCCCCGGGTTGTGGGGCGTGGGAAAAACAAGTGCATAGGCTCCAGGCAGAGCTGGGCTTAAAGTATGAACCTGCAGCAGTCTTGAGTCTGTTCCATCCTCCTTACAGTGTAAGGACTAGTACATCTCTCTGCCCAGGAGTGCAGATGCTCCTGCAAGCTGCTGGACACAGTGCCTGGCAGCTCACAGCACAGGCATGGGGTCTCAGGCCCCACCGGGTCTCCCACAGCCCTTCCTCCAAGTTTCGGCTGCTGGGCCAGCCAGTTTCAGAGAAACAATGAATAATTTTTGAGTAGAGTGTGTCTGATATAATATTTGAGACATATTTATATTTTTAAAAATGTATTATTTACCTAGAAGCTCAGGGTTTTTTGCTTTGTTTTATTTGGGCTTCGGTTTTATTGCAGGGAGGGTACTAGGAGTTGAACCCAGGAACTTTGCACTGAATTACACCCTATTAGTATTTGTTAGTGTTAGTTTTGTACTAGGGATTGAACTCAGAGTCTTCAAACTAAGCTATAGTCTCAAGTCTTTTTTTTTGTTTGTTTTGTTTCTTGTTTTTTGAGACATGGTCTTATTCTGTAGTTCAGGCTGACCTTGAAATCACTATGTAGCCTAGGCTGGCCTTGAACTTGAGGTAATCCTACCGCCTAAGCCTCTGTAAGTGATGGGATTACAGGTACCATGCCTGGCACAGCCCTTCAAAACATTAAAAAAATTTTTTTTTGAGCTGGATGTGGTTGGTGCACGCCTGTAATCCCAACATTCGGGAGGCTGAGGCACGAGGCTCGTTTTGAGTTCGAGGCCAGCCTGAACTGCATAGCAAGACCCTGTCTGTAAAAGACAAA